>JAUZSU010130253.1:0-16856 GCA_034780255.1 Parotocinclus maculicauda
TAGTCGGCTGCTGACTCGAGATATGCCCCGGCTAGAGTAGCCACTGGGTAAACACGCACTCTGTAAGACGTGTCCCGGTTTGGCTTTCATATAATTGCATGCACATTCAAGCTCACGCTTGCTTCCTGGCATTTGGACTACCTCCGTGCCTCGCCATTTAAGAGACATCGCAAAACCGTGCTTTCTGCACGTTTGCCCCGACTGGCGCTTTGGCGCCCTCTCGCGACTAGGTCGCGCGTTGCTGCCATTCGGGAAGCAAACTTGGCGCGCCTTTTTATCCTTTCGGTTTTATTATGTTAGGAGCCTTACGCTCCGCTCTTCATCCCTTTTCAGTTGTTTTATATTATTTCTCCATTACTATTATACGTCGTGGGATATGCTTATCCCGCATACCTGGGTTCTGGTAAAAACCACCACATCTCGTAACACACTTGTCCTGGTCAGTGTTGCTCCACTGGCTGAAGCATACTCTGAACTTACTCTTAACTCATCACAAGGATAGATGGATAAACAGTGCAACCAGATCAGATATAGGAACTATAGCAGCATTGCAGTGTTGATTGTTGATTAAGGATGTTCATGTTATACAGAATTGGGTATTTCACTTATTGTACAGTGTTAGTTAAGCCTAGTGTATGGTCATTCTCAGATCATAAAAAATAATGATGAAAAATGTTGCAGTTTGTTAATAGGCAGGTTATATTGCTGTGAGAGAACGGGAAGGAAAACAAGGTGAGAATTATTAACAGAAAAAAGTAGAGAAAGTGGAGAGTTATTTTGTTTTTAATTTAGGATATAATTTTAGTTACTAAAGTTACTAAACTAGCTTATTAGCATAACTTCTGTAAGCTCTATATTTCCTCACTACTCACACCTCAAGGCCCTGCCTTCAATTTTAGAAGTAGCAGGGGAGGTAAAAATAAGCCAAAAAATACTACTCTTTAAAGATGAAAAGAACATAAATCACTATTTCTCAGGATTTGCCTGCACATGTCACTTTCTTTGCATCATACTCCAAATATAATCACGCTGCAGAATTCACAAAACAGTTCTTTCCAGATAATTGAACACATTAACACACCGCCTGTTGTTAAAACTCATACGAGTTACTGTGGAAAAAAACAGCAAAGATCTGAGCCTCCGAAGCTGCAATTAAAAGTTTTTAAGGCCTTTAATGTGCTAAATTTATGCAGAAAATGGGATATTTACTAAAACCCTATAAACAAGCATATTATGTTCATGTCTTTATGTAAGACGGTCAATAAGGTTTCACAGTCACTTGTTCTTGCTATTTTTGCAGCTGTAATGTTTCATGTAGCTGCTGATCAATCAAGAGTAATCATTTACTCTTATATTTTGGGTCATCATCCAAAATCTATATAGTGTCAGTTGATGAACTGACAATATTCTGAGAAGAGGAATTATTTCGTTTTGGAATACTTTTACAACGTTATGCACCTCTACAGTACTTTTTTAAAGTTGCTCTGATATGGAATTTGACGTGGTATGTTATGATTACCATCATGCAATACAGTCAGTATATACAGTCAGTATAAAAAATAGTTGCACCACTCTGCACTTTGTTTATCTCCCAGACTAAAACAAAATCCCTAAATGCATTTTCAGGCCTTCTCCTTGCAAGATAAAATAGCAAATGTAGCAGCCGATTAATAAACAATGGAAAACCAGAATAAAAACAGGATGGAAAGAGTGGTTAGTCACCTAATTTATTACTTCATATGGCCACCCTTTATTAAAAATACAGTTATCAGCCTGTTTGGATTGTCTCTACCAGTTTAGCACTCATAGATTCAGTTGAAGGAGTGCAGTCAATTTTTGCAGTGATTGGCAGTGAAGTGTTTCAGTTTGTTCAAGTCTATCTACAGACTTTGTATCTGATTTAGATAATGTACACTGCTCACAAAAATTAGGGGATATTTAATTAAAGGGTTTTTTATTTTGAAATATACCCTAATTTTTGTGAGGAGTATACAATGGGAAAAATAAGTATTTGATACACTGCAGATTTCGCAAGTTTTCTCATTTACAAAGAATGGAGGTATGTAATTTTTGTTATAGGTTTCATTTAACTGTGAGAGACAGAATCTTATAAAACATTAAACAATCATATTTAAAAATGATTTCATGCATTTTATTGCATGAAATAAGTATTTGATACAATAGAAAAACAGAACTTAATATTTGGTACAGAAACCTTTGTTTGCAATTACAGAGGTCAGGCATCTCCTGTAGTTCTTGACCAGTTTTGCACACACTGCAGCAGTGATTTTGGCCTACTCCTCCATACAAATCTTCTCCAGATCTTTCAGGATTCGCGGCAGTCACTAAACAACATTGAGTTTTAGCTCCCTCCAAGTATGTACGATTGGCTTCAGGTCTGGAGATTGGCTAGGCCACTGCAGGACCTTCAAATGTTTATTACAGAGCCAATACTTAGTTGCTCTGGCTATGCGTTTTAGGTCATTGTCATGCTGGAAGACCCAGTCACAACCCATCTTCAATGCTCCTACTGAGGGAAAGAGGTTGTCGGAGGAGGTTATAAATGACATTACTGTAAATTCCAGAATTCCAGCTAGCTAGAAAATATGAGACTTTGAAATCCTACCTAGGTTTTGGCTGTTAATTTGAAAGCCTGGATCCAAAATTGGACCAAATAGAAATGCAGTGGCTGGTGGAATGAGGTGACATTTTACATCTTTTATCATCTAAATGGCTTATAGGTCTACTCAGTGTGGCCACATAAGGGTAAATAAAGATAAAGAAAGAAAGCAACTGAAGTCAAAACAAAAACGTATTTTCTGAGAAAAGTTATAGGAAAAGCCAGATGAGATGCCACCAAAACTACTTTATAATCCCATCAAGGAAATATCCTGCTCTAGCACCACCTGCTCCCATTATCAAAGTTTCAGGCTTGGTTTAACAAATAATTTCCTGCATCTTTTTCTACTCTCCTGTCTCTCAGCTTTTTCCCATGATGCCATCGGGGCTCTCTCATGAAATATGAACCACTCTTAGTCCACATGCTACAGGGCATAAATAAATGGAGCATGCTTACTGCATATATGTCTGCAGAGAAAAACAAAACCAGAGCAAGCCTCATTTCACAGGATAACAGATAAAAGCACAGATTGTGTGAACATTCAAACTGAGTTAGTCTTCTCTTTTTTGTCACAACAACCATTACTTGTATGTTGGCATTCTATTCATTAATGTGTTCATTCATTCATTGATAGTATTATCTGCTTATCCTAGCCATGGTCGCTGGAGAGCTGGTGCCTAATCAGTGATACAGGGCGCAATGTAAGAACAACCCTAGGCAGGGTGCCAATCCATCCTAGTGTTGGCATTCTAATTTAACTCAAATGTGTCTGATGGAGCTAAAGTCAAGACAAATGCAAGCCAGCCAAGTTAATTATCAAAGTTGGCAAATAATTTATAGCCATTTTTGTAGGGTATAAAGTTCATTGTGGTCATGTAGTGGTGCATGGGATATTTTCTTGTTACACTTTGTGCCCCATAGTACCAACTGAGCATTATATAAATGCCATAGGATAAGTGAATATTGTTGCTGACCATGCCCATACCTTTATGACCTCAGTGTACCTGTGACCTCTGTGCCATGTCATCTCAAATAATCTAAAACTGGTTTATTAAACATGAAAATTAGTTCACTGTACTGAAATGACCTTCACTTTCACCACATCTTAATCAAAAATATCACCTTCAGGATGTGGGATAACTTAAGATGTAGCAACGGCATGAAGCTTTCATGTCAATATGTACCACTGAGCAATATTTATAGCACTATCCTGAATCAATGTCATGAGGAATTAAGGTCAAATGGGGTCCAAACCCTGGAAATAGCATTGTGTGCAGTAAGTATATATAGCATTATCCTGATAAAAAATGCTATCAGAAGCAACACATTGCTGTAGGATGTCCTGCACATATCACTGTTAGTGTCCCTTGTATCGTTAATAGGGGTAACTGACTATCTTCTGCAATGGCTCCCCAGATCATCACACCAGGAGTTAGTGCAGTGCGTCACAAAACATCAAAGACAGAATTTAAGCACTCACCACAAAGCCTCCATTCTTGAACCTGACCATCATTGGAACCAGGATTTGTCATTAAAGATAATACAGTTCTAGTATTTAGCAGTTAAGTTTTCTCATTCACATGCCACTGTAATCATGGGCAATGATGGCAGGTTGTCATTGGCAAAACATGTAATAGGCGCCATGACAACAAATTTCCTTCTGCCAAATGCCAGGGAATGGTCCAGCAAATGGTTCGGATGGTTCATCAAATCAAACTATTCTTTCTACTGGTGGTCTGTTTGGGCTGTCCACATCTTTATTAACATGTGTGCGTGTCACACTTCTTAACAGCCAGAACAGCCAGCCATAACGGCATAGATGGTGAGCGGTTTGTCCAAACAGCCATACCGCAAACTGTGTGCAGGCTTTCTTGTGCATCATCTTTAGAAGAAGCTTCCTTTTGAGAAGGAACTTAGTACAGTTTGCAGCATATGGCCTGAGCACTGACAGGCTGACTCCCCACCCCTTTAACCTCTGCAGCAATGCTGACAGCACTCATACATCAATTTTCAAAAGCCAACCTCTGGATATGATGCTGAACATGCGCAGTCAACTTTTCTGTTCGACCATAGTTAGGCCTGTCCTGAGTGGAACCTGTCCAGTTAAACCACTGTATGGTCTTTCACACTGTGTTGGCAATCTTCTTATAGCCTAAGCCATCTTTATGTACAGCAACAATTATTTTGACCAGACACTCAGACAGTTCTTTGCCGTAAAGTTTAAAATTTCAATTACCAGTATAAGAGGGATAACACCAAATTTAACACACTTTCTCCCCATTCACAACTGAGACCTGAGTCACATGATGCCAGGGAGGAAAAATGGCTAATTGGGCACAATTGTACTTACTTTTGTTGCCATCAGTTTAGGAATTAATGGTTGTGATTTGATTTATTTTAACTGTTATACAAGCTGTAGACTGACTACTTTATATTGAATCAAAGTGTCATATTTTCACTGTTGTACCATAAATACAGTGGATGTATTACAAACATCCTGTTCATCATTTTTTATATTTATATTTTTTATTTTATATTTATATTTTGTAGAATGTTATCTGTTTCAAAAGTCACAATCTTAATAATATCAGACAGTAGTCATTGTACAAGTAAATAAATATCATTCTCCAACTTTTTTTTTATTTGAGCTTCAGCAAACAAGAGCAACCTTGAATTGGATTGATTTACTGCCACTGAGAAAAATTCCATGCTGTCTGTCTTATCAGAGATAGCACTGTAATTATGTTCACAGCTTTTGAGTGATCCATAACAGTCCTGTCCTTCTTCATCACCCTGGGTCTTGATTCATTTTTTAGCATCTGCCTTGCAACTACTGTCATTTAGAGCTGTATTTCTACTACTGAGACACACTTATTTAGATCCCTTGCTTCCAACAGTGACACTCTTTCAAGGATCAGGCCTGCTTAGGTACATGAATCTACAATCCCATATCAAAAAAGTTGGGACAGTATGAAAAATACAAGTAAAAAAATATTTAGTTGCAGACACTATGATTCTAAGATTCCCACATTGTTTTTTTTCTGGTCAACTCCAATTATAATGAAGTTTGGACGTTGCGTAAAACAAAAATAAAATCAGAATAATTATTTTAAACTCATATTAAATTGAATACACTACAAAGACAAGATACTTAACCCTCAAACAGATAAACTTTATTGTTTTATTTTTCAAATATACACTTATTTTGAATTTGATGCATGCAACACGTTCCAAAAGAGTTGGGACAGGGGCAACAAGACTCAAAGAACACCTGTTTGGAACATTCCACAGGTGAGTGTCATGATTGGGTGTAAAGGGAGCATCCACGTAAGACTCACAAACAGAAATGGGGCAAGGTTCACCACTTTGTGAACAACTGCATTAGCAATACGTCCAACAGTTTAAGAACAACATCTGGAACACAGTGCCAGAATGGCTCTTTATTTACAAAAAAATTAACTAAAACAGACAGTCCATACTGTCTACAGTGAAATTAAAGTCAAAGCAAATGTAAGGAACTCTGGATAATTTTATTTATTTATTTTGATACCACCTCAACTTTTTCTGATTTGGTGTTGTATTGTATTTCCTATCATTTTCTTTAACATGTTTTGGTAAGTGTTTCTTGACTATTTGCCATGGGCTGAAACTAGACTGACACTAGCATGACATTAAACAGTCAGTTAACAGACAAAACTGCTCTTTGTAAGGTAATTATTTACCTTACTTGGTAAGCTAATATTTTGTTCTTGTTGAGGACTGACTAAATTTGATACCTAAAAATAGAGAATTGTTATCGCCAATCCCACTGTGAACCTTTAAGCACATGTTCCTAATCTTTTCCTTCAATGTTCAGCTCCCACCCAAGTGTATCAGAATCGCTGTTATATCCTATCCCCTCCCTTTGTTAAGTGCAGAGAAGGGATCCATGTGATTACCTCTGATCTAGATTAGCATTGAACTATCACACACCTCATTTCATGCACCATTTGTGACCCAAGGGCTCATCAGATTAACTGTAAGTGATTGAAAGTTTGCTGCTACAGGTGCTACTCAAGCATGGCTATATCATAAGGGTGCTGTCCCACCTAAATGTCATAAAACACTTTTAATAACTTACTTATTTAAGCATTAATTGCAACAATTTAAATTTTTATTTTAAATTTGTGGGAAAACAATCTAAGCCATTCTAAGGAAAGATAATAAGCATGATAATAGCATGTCTATGTTTGAGAGCATAGCAAGTTTGGAGCAGGATGTCTCACTGCTCTACAGCACATCACAAATTTTTACTGGAAATCCATGTGGGATTTTGCAAGATGCAGCACAGTGGGTCCCCATGCAAGCATGAGTCAGTGTCATACACATTAAAATGTATTATTCCATTAGTTTACCTCCATTTCTGAATATGCCAGTCATCATCTCAACTGCTTCAAACTGTCTAAGATTTATTAAGTCACTTTTAGATTTCAGAACAATATAGCAGGACTTTCCTTAAGATATTTTTCCTTTAACAATTAAAAGAGGATGATGAGTTTTTGGAGTCAGTACTGGCTAGTGCACATGTTTATGTTAGCGATTTATCTGGCTTGGATTTGTGTGCCCCACAAGTTTCCTGTCACCATAAAGTCCATAAACTCCATAAGGTATTCTGCAGCTCTACACCATGCAACCTAGATTGCTGCTCTTCGTTTTTTGCCTTTACGTCTTGGTTGTCTGTCTTGGAGAAAAAGGACACTGGCATTAATGCATTAATGCATTGCTCCACTATGTATATCTCCTGTTTGTGGTCAAAATTTTCCATACAACAAGAAGCACTGTGTGATAAAGTGCCTGATATATAGGGTTCCTTCTCTTCTCCTCCTCAGTCACTTTTCGTTAAGAACTAAGCCCATTTACCCATTAAGCCCCCACCAGGGCTGAAAAGGACTTATCAGTCCTTCTGCACATGAAGTTGGAGCCAACTACGCTGATGAGTTGTGACAAAATCATTAAGAACACCAGAAAACACTTTATTTCAACAGACTCTATCCCTATTTTACATTTTTCAAAAAGCTGCCATATGCTCTCAACAAGTACAAGCATGTCTGTATGTCCACAATTTGACCACCAATGCTGTGAAAAAAAACAATCTGTTTTTTGTTTATATATCCAAAAATGTGCCATGCCACTTGTCCACAAGTTACCACAGTACCCAAAATAATTGGGCACCATAGTAACAGCAGTTTCAAAACTTTTAGTTTTGAGCACATTTTCCTGTGGTCAAGCTACCTGTCACAAAATCATGTCCAATTTATTATACAACATGTAGTAGTATGTGTTTAGTATACCAAATGCATTTAGAATTGCAGTTCAGAATGCAGATTGATTATTAATAAAGCAGGCAAAGGCAGGTCAATGTGAAAACATCCCAACTTTTACTCCACATGTATTCAGCTTTTTTCAGTACACATAAGCAATTCACAAATATATACACTGCACATAATCCATCAGCTAAGCATATATTTACTTTTTTCTATAGGAGCTGCTAGACTAGTACATTCAGTAGGCAATCAAATCTACATCCATTGGAAAAATACAGAATCTACACCGTGTATTAAAATGTGGAAATGCCTGTTAGACTGACATAATATACAGCATATATGTGAACCAATTCTATTATGAAATGATAAAAGTGGGACTGGTGACCTAGTGATTAAGATTAAGCTATGGACCAGAAGGTCAAGGGTTCAAATCCCACCTCTGTCACCGTTGGGTCCCTGAACAAGGCCCTTAACCCACAATTGCTTGGATTGTAATACTGTATTAATTGTAAGTCACTCTGGATAAGGCCATTTGCTAAATGATGATGTAAATGAAATTTCTGGATAATTTATCATACCACCGTGTAGTGCATAATATTCATACACTCATGTTTTTGAGATTCTTGTTGTCAGAAATAAACTTTATCCACTCAGCTCTTTTCTAAGGCTGGGAGATAAAGTAGCAATTTAACATTCTAACAGATCCACTGAAACACCATAGTTGGCGTTTCACAGAATGGCATTTTAACTTTTTCATTTTAAATGCTTTATTTCATACTGCTGGTTTGTCTGAATCATCTGCAATCATTTGGCAAATAGCTTCATAGCTAACATTTGTGAAGAATCGAGTAATACTGTGGATTGCACTAGATCCCAGTTTTAGAAATTACTACAGTTATACCAAAGGGCTCTCTTTTATTTATTTTATTATTTACTTTATATTTAAGTAATATTGAAGACCATTTGAAATATCAACCTATATGCCTATGACAGTGATTCTAAGACCAGCTTTATGGTCTTCTCTAGGCAATACTTTTAAAGTTCTAATTGACTTATTGCTTTACATGTCTGTAAAGAATAGATACATATTTATTATATTATTTGCTAATTACTTTTCTTAATCACATTAATGCTGCAATTATAAATTGAATTTGTTTGAATTAATTTAGATTACATTTTATTTGTAAATCCATTTAAATTTTATTTACATACTATTTATTTGGGTTTTTTTCTATTATTTGACCTTTTGTTCTTGGGCAGCTTTGAAAAGTAAAACATTATGTCTCAGTGGGTGTTTCCTATAAAAATAAATAAATACATACATATTTTCATAAAAGCCGGTTTCTTCCCTCCACTTTCTTGTCCCTGCCCTCCTTTACTGAGTAAATCACACTTCCAGCATATCAGCATATTTTCCTTTATTTCATAAAGGTGTTAGGATTTTCTGTTGCCTATTTTCTTTTCCCCTGCTTGAATCCTTCCACATGTATATATTATCATAAACAGGGGGCGGACACATGTCAGGTTGATGTTTTTAAGAGGGCAGCATTAACATTTCAGAGCGTTTGTGTGTGCGTGTAGGGGTGTGTAGGCGTGATATGTGTGTGTGTGTGGAGCATGTGTAGCGAGAAAAGGAACACTACAAAGAGAATCTGGCAGCAGCAGGCTGCACCCAGCTCTGTCAGCTCTGATAACACCCTGCTGATGAGAGAAGGGGGGAGTACACTCTACACTCTTCCTCCATAAGACCTGATTTTGAGTGCCCTCATCTGTACTGAATTGCCAGAAAGAGGTTCTTCATCTGGAGAGTCACAACACTAAGAACTTTTAACTGTTTTCTCGACTGTGACTTACCCTTATGTAAAGTCAGAGTCTTCTGTGCTAAACTGTCATGCTGAAGCAGCAAAACCCCAATGAATTTAGAAGTGTGCTATGCACAGATATTGAAACTGCAGTGCTAGACAGTTATGTTGCTACAGTAGTAATCTCGTAAAAGTACAAAATAAAAACATTTTTTAATAATAACATTTAATTATGGTATGGGGTATATTAATATCATTGCACACTATATTGACAACTATATTGTCTCACCACCTAAAACGGTAAGCACAGACAGTGTCTTACAACTGGGTCAGTTCTCTCAGACAATTTGACTTTATTTGAGAAGGGGAGGACAGTTCTGGGACCATTCCTTATGCTTAAACCTTTGTTTTTTGTCTTGTTCTTGTTCTTTGTGTTGGAACGTGACCTTGACCAGAAAAAGTGGACATCTATCATAGCATATCTGAAACAGTCACCTTATTGTCCTACAGCTTCTCTTTAAAACTCACTTAAAGTTTTTCAGGCTTTATTTATACATGTTGCCACACAACATTACATTATGAGAAGGGACCAGTCTATCCACAGATATATCAATCAAAACAAATTCAGGAATGATCTCTGAAGTGGCCAGTGATGTACAATCTACTTTCTATCCTTAAGCAACTGTACGATAATGTGTATTTCTGTTTAGGGTCATTTTGGTTCTGGAAGGAGGACAAGTGAATCTGACTGTCTACATCTGTGTAACAGAGGTTTTGTAGATATGTACTGTGTATGGTGTTTTGCCAATATTCATTTTCTTTTTAATCCTGATCAATTACCTAGTCTCACTAAAAAAATATCCCACAAGATAATGCAAACCACCATGCTTCCACCATGCAAAGTACTGGACTTTTTCTTTACCTTTCCTTGCACATTCTTTCTTTTTGTTTTGTTGTTTATTTTGTAGTTTATATACACATTCTTTTGCAAATTAATTAGGTATATAAAAATAAAATAAAAATAATTCTGTGCAAGTTTACAAAAACAAAAATACTATGGGTGGTTACCACCAAACTGGCACTTTTAGGCCCTTTGGCAAGGCCCTTAATCCTTTCTGGTGCAGAGATGCCATATCATGCCTAAAACTGTGCTCTGACCCTATAACTTTGTATACTCATGGAAAATCAGTTCCTTGTACTGTGTACTGACCAATGATTTTTTACAAGTTAATCACCTAACCCTATATTTGTAGTTGCTACCTATATGAAGCCTATCCACAGTGTGTTTCATCTAATATCTCTGAACAATGAATCACATAGGCCTACCGCACACGCTCCAGAGACAGACAGATGGTGAGATTAATCAGTAATAAACACTCTGATGAGCATTCCTTCCAGATTTATTAATGAGAGCTGTGAGCTGTGTGCATCTATATTGTACTGATGTCTAGCGGCTTATTAAATATTCTCCTCTGCACTCCGGTGATTAAAATTTTCCAACATTCTCTTCTTATGCCATTAATTACTATTTCTGGGCCAACATATTCATAAAATTTGTTTAAGGATTATGTGCTCACACTTTGATAAGTTATGGATGACTGGGATTTGGATCATTATACTAGATCTCTATGGCTTTTGCCTTGATGTGACATTACTCTACTGCTCTGTGTCAAGGGTTTTCTGGTAGAAATTGGGTGAATCATTTGAAAAAGATTTGAATGTTATATTGGCAGCAAATAACCAGTAATCTAAAACTATTTCTGGTTATCTCAGAAGAAAAAAGTTTTCCTTTGAGAAGTCCAACAAGCAACAAACTAGATTAAGAGAGAAAGCCGAGACAGCTCAAGAAACCTGAGTAAATTGATATTGATCCTCTTTGGATCTTTGTTCCTCCGGCTCAGCAAGAGTTGTGTCACCAATTTGTGTTATTCCATCCTTATTATTTTTTTTCTTTTTACCTTTTCATCCGGAAAGATCACCAGGCCTTTCTTTTCTCATCTTTCTTAACTTCCACCCCCGGAATAAAAACGCAAGTAGGAATAACTCAACTGACTGTAATTGAACACCATTGCATTTATCTTTCCTCTGAAGTGGTGTGATACTGATCTGTTGCCCACCTGTGCTTATGTAAACCAGAAAAAAGAGGGTTCCATTATTATTTTAAAACATACTATAATCTTTAAAACCATGATATTCACTTTTGTTCACTAAATATGCATAAGTTAGAATACAGATTAAATAATTTTGTCAATCACCGCCTAAACTGAAAAAAAGTGAACTTCCTCCTGAAACAAAAACTAAAGGCAATTTAAAGTCGAATTTATTTATATAGCGCTTTTTACAATGGTGCATTGTCTCAAAGCAGCTTTACACTATTATATTATCTTAAAAGGCCAATCCCAAGTGAGCAAGCTTATGGCGATAGTGGAAAGGAAAAATATAGAAGGAAGAAACCTTGGGCGGACCAAGACTCAAAATGGGACCCATCCTCCTTGGGTGGCCTAGATGTTAATTGAATAATTATGTTGTAGTAATAGTAAAGATTTAGAAAATAATACAATTTTAATTAATAATATACTTTAAATTAGTAATACATTTCAAACTAAATAACAAAACGGATTTAAGATAAGACCTCAGCGTTAAGTTATTGGAGGCACACCATGTCCTAATAACTAAATGATGGAGGGAGTTACTGCACTCTGACTGGACCTGGACATGGTGGGACTGGTTTCTGTTGATGAAAACCAGTAGAGTGATGCTGACGTGGAGGAGCATCTAATTGTGTTGCGCTGGAACTGGTACCTGTACATCAGCTGGGAGAGAATATAAAAAATGCAGTTACTTATGGGTTATATAAATATTTTTATTATTAGTTATTATTAAATATTTTCATGCATTTGTTGACCAATTGGAGATTCTTTGCCCATAGTTTCTTCTCAGAGAATCACCTAATCATAACCATAATCAAATAATCATATCATTAGGGTGTTTTTTAAGAAATTACTAGCTAAATTGTTTCCATCCCAGCTTTTTTGGAAAGTGTTGCAGGTCTGAAAAAATGTAGAAATAGTTTTTTATTGGCAAATGAATTTTCCATACTGTCGGATTTGCATTTGTAGAATTGTCTGATCCTGGGATTGTTGTACCAGCAATGTACTTAGTGTTAGCATTATCTGCTATCTCATTAGCCATATAGTTTGACATTGTATGTTAGCATTAGTGTTAGCTTCTTTGTTCTCAGTCCATGTATTTAAGTATGAGTTGTTAGTGTTTGTCTCAATTTATAGTAAAACATAGTTTGTTATTTGCTGTGTTTACTATTAGTCAGCATTTTCTGATTCTGTGTCTAGTTTCTGTGTCAGATTTTCAGATCGTTTTCCAGTCAGTGCTGCTTATTACACTGCTTCAGTCCTGGTCTTTACCATAATAATCTTATTTATGAAAGGTTAATAAGGAATGTAAATTGCACCTGTCTCCGTGCCCTTGTTGCGTATCTAACATGACTACTTGAACATGACAAAATGATGTGTGCATCCAGTGCTCTAGGGTATGTGATTGGACTCATAGAATCAAGTATCCTGGCGATTGAATTCCATAAGAGTAACAGCCTCCGTTAACCCTGTCACACTCTAACATGGAGGTGGTCTGCCTCCAACTGCCATCCTGAGTTCAGTTCTGTCTCTCTCCAACTCAGTTCAGAAACCCAGGAAAAGGTGGCATATGTCCAGCACCAGCTCCCTGCTGTCACCTGCCAACCATACATACAGCAAGCTCATAAAACATACAGGTGCCCGTAAAAGCCAACTCTATAGTTGCACTAATGCCTACTTGTTCAAGGTCGGTGCCCATGCCACTTCCGTCCATGTCTCCACCCATGTCTGCTTGCTCCATGTCAATGCCTACGCTGTCAATAGCATTATTTGTGGTGATAAAAGCCCACACCGCCCTCAGAGTGTTCTGGGATCACTATGTGCTGCACAGAAGATATTGGAGATGGAACCTCATTTTGCGAAGGTTACAAGGGTCAAGAAACATGCTTAGGCTTATTGGATGTCATAAGAGTAGTCTCAATTGGCTGAGCATGACTTTTGAGCATGGCAAAGGTAATTGAGGTGCCGGAGGTTCCTAATTTGTCACTGAAGGTTCTTGTTCGACTCAAGCCAAATATCCGACACCATCCTTGCAATTCCTGATGTTGCTATGGCAGCCCCTGGTGCTCCTGGCAAACATCACTTCAGCTCCTGGCACTGCTACAGCAATTCATGATGCTTCCCACATGCAACGGTGGCCCCTGACATTCCTGACATGAACCAGGTAGCCTGACATCAATATTGTAGGCCATGCCTCATAAATACTGGCCCCTGCTCAGCCTGATACCACTTCTGTGGTTTGACTTGACATCACATACAGTGCTCCTATAGTTAATAGGCGACTCCAGTACCAGTTCCTGCGATTCCAGTCTCAGCTCATGTGATTGCTGTCCCTGTTCCAAAGATTCCTGTTTTTTTTTTCAGTTCTAGTGATTTCTGATTCAGCTCCCATAATACCTTTCTCAACCTTGGTGGGTCCTGTGTCATCTCCCATGTTGACTTCTGTGACTTGTGTGTTGAATCCTGTTTTGACTCGTGGTCCCTGGTAGACTCTGAGTCCCACCTTACAGTTGCAATAGAGGGTTTATACTTATTATAGATTTATAATAAATTGGATTGCCCTACATAAACTGAGCAAGCAAAATGAAATATTCAGTGTCTTTGTTTGTAATATCCCTCACAGCAGTATTTTTACAGCTTGTTTGAGAAAATTATTATGAAAGGGTATTTTGAAGCAGTTACAAGATTTATCAGGAATAAACAGACACAGTACTACAGGCTGCAGATCAGCAAGACATGAGGCACAGTGTTTAATCAGCTGTGAACGACCTGGTGTTTGCCTCATAGTACTGCATTAATCAAATATATTTATTGCCCTCTTTATATCAATCTCACCATTCTGTTTTTTTAATGCTTAGGTTATAGAAACATAGACTGATCTGTTATCCCTTACACTTCTTATAAACTTCCAGAACAGGGTTTTTCATTGAGTTTTTTTTTATCCAAATGTGCACATACACTACATGCACATGTAAGGTGATTTAAGCACCACTTTTTTTTTTTTTTTTACAACCAACACATTTTAGGATTTCTAAACATTATTCAATTGAAGAAATACAAAATTGCCCTGGTAAAGCATATCTCCGTTTTATAACCTCACTATGTAAAGTAGACACAGATTATATAAGCCATAATGGCATTTTGGAAATTGGTTATTAAAGCATTGCTTTTTAGAAAAGGGCAATAATGGAATTCATTATACTAAAGTAGAGATGGTTTAATATAGCTTAAACTCAAAATGATATTAGTTTACACTATTATAGCTTGTTAACACGTTCTTCACTTAAGATTTGTTTGCAGGAAATGTGTGACAAAATAAAACATGAAACATGAAATTGCTTGGTATCATCTGTGCCAAAACATCTTTGAAATGCTTGTCAAAAGAAATGGCAACATTAGTGGTAAATACTTTACAGTCCCAACTATAAAACTATAAATTATATTTTATATTATTATTATTTTATTATAATGTGCTGCAGACCATAAATGCAAGAATGGATGTTTATAAACAAATTAAATGAAGTTGTCAATGTCTTTCATAAGCATGTTTCTTGCGGTCCCAACTTTTTCTGATTTGGGGTAGTGTTGTTTATGAGGATACCACATAAGGTTTAAATACTTAATTTTTGGCTGTATTTTTTATATTTCAGGTTATAAATTAGAAAAAAAGTTGTAACAGTATGGAAAACACAAATATTATTAATAATATTAATAATCCATAAATAGCAGTATTTCTTTTTAATATTGCAATGCAGATACAAAAATATTTCATTTCTTCTCTGATCAGTTGTATTTCATTTGTTAGTAACCATGCATTTCAGGCCTATGAAAAAAATATATGATGGTTAACGATTAACCACATTGTAACATTGCCATTCTATCTTGCAACACTTAAAAGATGTTTTGCCATCAAGGATGCCAAACAATGCAATGTTTCAGATTTTTTTTCTTTTTCCCCTGGGATATTGTGGATGATTTTTGATCCAAAGACTTCTTTATATGGTCTTTATATGGAGGCCATTTGTTACTTTTGGGCATGAGTTATTGTAATCGTATGCTAATGTAATGAACGTGCGCACATGTCTAATTTGTGAACCATTGGCCCAATTTGTGAACCATTCATTAACATGCACATGTTCTACTAATAAATGTGGTGTTTGTACAGTGTTTGTGAATCTGTCTGGTACAAAGATTTAAAAATTTTTACATTTTACTCATAATTAACTTGCAGTTTGCAGGTCACTCTTATTAAGGCTGAACAACAAAAACTTGCAAAGCACTTGTGTGTTCTCTAGGAATCCAGAACACCCAGCTTTTACATTGGTGACTGAAAATGTTTATATGTGTAAATAGTATTATTACTGTAGTTACTGCTGTTGTTTCTGCAGTTGTTATCTTAACATTTCTGACATAGTCGTTCCCGGTATTGTGTGTGCAGTCTAGTGAGCTGCCTACGTCTGTAGCTAGATACCACAGTTATTGTGACTTTTTTATATGTATGGCTTAATGCAGTTGGGTATTTATTTTTAGATTAGTGTCCACACTTTCCCAGAAATTAAGCTGGATCTCTGGCTTTGTATGCAAAGGAATTACTCCGAAATCAGAAAACTGTGGGACAGTTTGCAAAATTCATATAAAACACACACTGTCTTTTAATTAATTGCAGACTGTATAAATCTGAGATATTAATTTCAACTTAATTTCTTTTGCTAATAAACATTTATTGAAATGTTTAAAAACAATGTACCTAAAGACCAAAGACGTATTGGAATGGATTGCATATTTCTTCCACTACAGTGCATAATATCATTAAACGATGCACAGAGTCAAAAAAGATTATTAGCAGCAACAAGTCCAAAAGCCAGGGTAATTTTCATATCTATACCAAAATATAGTTGCAAACCTGATTCCAAAAAAGTTGGGACACTAAACAAATTGTGAATAAAAACTGAATGCAATGATGTGGAGATGGCAAATGTCA
>JAUZSU010130264.1:0-16855 GCA_034780255.1 Parotocinclus maculicauda
TATGTGTGTGTGTGTGTGTGTGTGTGTGTGTGTGTGTGTGTGTGTGTGTGTGTACTCACATTTATATAGTATAATTATATATATATATATATATATATATATATATATATACACTAATAATAATCATTTTCTAATTTTACATTTTTTATGTGTTGCATTTTGCCACCTTTCCTGACCTATTGGTGTTTTTGGAAGGTATCTGAACTAAGCAGACTTGGTAATTTGCAGAAATTTAAAATGTCACATTTGTCGTTTTTTTCTTGCAATGGTTATGTAATGCATGACAAATTAGTGCAAATGTTTATGGGTGTGATTGAAATATAATATATAATCTGTTTTTTATATTTATATATAAAAACTAAAATGAATTTATATAGTGCTTTTAATAGTACTTGTAAGACTAAGTGCATATTGTCTTATAACAGCTTTACATGTGACACTTGAGGGAAAACATAAGCACTGGGTGTGTTCAATTTTGCTGTCACAGCATAAACCATAAATATAATGGTTGTCTCCTGCCAAGAACAAATATTACATTATACAGATATTTTTGTAAAACTAGATTACTAAAATCAGATTTTTTTTATTTGATATAATTATTCGTCTGGACAGTTTATCAATGGTGTTGATATCGTAATATGTTAACTTCATGATACACTTGATGTATGTGGGTATAATGTGCTGCCAGTGCTTAATTGTTCTGTCTGTATGTGTTTTATTATCTGCTTTGTTCCACTTGTTTGTCCCCAGTATTTTCTGTATTTTTAAAAGCAATTTTTATGGTACTGATATGGACACAAGTGTTTTTTTAAACTATTGCAGTAGGATCATTTTGTCATATCTCTTACCCCTACAAACAAAGAAATGTACCATCTTAACAATAGTACTTTTGTTCTGACTGTGCTATTGAGATCTCGCTTAATATTTCAATGCTTTTTGACATTTATTTTCTTTTTTTTTTCAAAAGTTGCTAGATTTTATTTCATTACCTCTGTACCACACATTTTAGACACCAGTGTAATTGTTTGTTTGCTATGTGTTCCAGGGTTTTTGTATACATTTTGTATGACAGTATTCGTTGAAATATGACTTGCAGATACATTCTTCATTATGGCTGTTAAGATGTTTCCAACACAGGATGCTTTCATGCTCGCATGGGACATCTAGTTTCAAGGAAAATTACTGCATTGTTGTTAGAAATATAATGTATGCTTGTCAACCTCGGATCAAATTGTAGCTTGAAAAACATTTTCCAGTAGCCTGATCTGGAATATAGTTTTACATTTGCTTGTGTCATTTTCTTTTATTTATTACAATTCAGAACCTTTGTTGTACAATTTCCAGGGGAACAATTAAAGCTTAATGCATGGATGCTTTTCTTTCTTTTTTTTAAATCAGACATTGTGTTGTAACTGTAATGAGGCACACAGTCAAATATTTATTGCATATAGTTCTTCTATGCTGTTCAATGCTTAACCTTGTCACCAGATGGCGTAATTAACCCATATATCTATATCAGTGGATAGTAACCACACGGCCTGGCCAAAAAAAAACTACCACCTGGAGAGCCTCCCATTGGATAATTACTGCATGGGTGATTATGTTTAAGCTGGCAGCAAATTATTTAACCCTAATTGATGCAGTAAATAGTGTTTTTTTTTTTTTTTTTTTTAAGTGGAGAAACCTTTTTGAGTAAGGACTGTGGTCGGAAAAAACTCTTGAGTGATCCTGATCGACGATCATGTACAAGTTTGGTGCCATCAAATTGTAGAAAAAACAGCTTTAATTTGCTAGGGAGCATAAAGATTGAAAACTTCTTCAATGGAAGAAGTTCATGTGGACTGATGAATCCCCATGAGGCACCCATCATGCCTGGTACCTACCATACATGCCTGTAGGGGGCAGTACTATGATCTGGGGTTTCTGCAGTTGGTCAGGGTCTAGGTTCAGCAATGTTATGTGCCCAACGAATGGGACTGCTGACTACCTGAATATACTGAACGACCTGGTTATTCCATCAATGGATTTTTTGTGACCTTTTTTGGCCAGGCTGTGTATACTTAGCTTTCTGTTTTGCAGCAGCAGCCCAAGGCAAGTCCGATGTCACTGCGTCAGAGATACTGCTGAAAAGCCTAAAATTCATTTGTTAATAAACATCCATTCCTGCATCTCAGGCTGACAACTAATTCAAAAAAAGGTTAAGACAGTAAAACATTTACCACTTTTAATGTGGTTAACAATCAAAAGACGTTTCGGTACAGAGGATACCGAGTGCTTTAGTGTTTCAGTTGTTATTTTGTCCCATTCTTCCTGCAAGCACACCTTAAGATTTTTTGTCTCAGAATTCTCCACACATTCTCTATTGGAAGTTATTACTGCAGGCAGGCCAGTCCGGCCCCCACACCCTCTAAGAATCCACATTGTGGTGATCACAGATCGTTTTGGTGGGGTAAAATGTCATGATATGAAGCACCCTGGTGAGAGGAAGATTGAGATGGTGGACTCTATCCACATGGCCCCTACACGCCCCAGAGGCAGAAGTCCTCATGACTGCTTGACTCATTCCTCAGCACAATGGAAAGCCATGTTACAGTGTTTTCATGACACACACTGTAGCTAGCTTGAGGACACAGACTTATAAATCCTTTGAAATGGTATCTGCTTAATAATGACACTGGTATTTAGACCATACTGAAATTATGAAAACAAGCAAAAGCTAACAACTATATGTTCACACCATTGTGTAGTGTGCGTCTATAACTATAACTAATTATACGGTAAAGAAAAGATATATATCTTATACTCTGCTAATAATAATTAGGGGATATTTCATATCCTCATATTTTTGTGAGCAGTATATTATTGGGAATAGCACTCAGCTAAGAAACTTCTCAGCCAAGATGAACAGTTTCAAACTGCCAGAACCATGGGAGCGTGAACGGCTGTTGAAGTGATTAAGAGGGTCAGTACAGACAGCGATGTCTGAGAGGAGCATTTTCCTCTAAAAGACTTTATTAGTTTAATAGTGAGTATCTGCATTGGATTTGCATAATCTGAACCAAATGGACTTTCACTTCATTTCTTATACACGGACAACAGGAGGATTTGAGGCAAATTTTGTGGCTTTGAGATAATATTTTTTATCTTTTTAGGCCTATGGCTATTAAAAGGATAATATTTTCCATTATTAACTTACTTTGTTACCACAGTTTGTCATTTTAAAATACTGCTTTGGACACGAAGGTAATAACTCACTGCAAAGGCAATTTAAAGACATGGGTCATGTGGACCATTATGCAGTAGTTCTGCCAAATGTTACATTAAGGCATAAGGTTTTTTGCTTAGCATAAACTTGGTGAATTGTGAATGTCAAACAAGGTTTGGTGAACTTTTCTTATCTCTCTCTTTTTGCCAGTTTGGTGAAGTCAAACCCTCTTACTGTATCACTTTTTATTGTTATGCTTGTGAACCTTAACTTAGCCTCTCCTTCCCTTCATCAGATCCCATGTCTCAATCTCAGCTCGCACGCCAAATGTGTCACTGTGGTCGTCATCTAATTCCCAGCTGCTATTCACCACAGGAGACAAATCCCCCATGTCATTTACATTTACATTTACAGTATTTAGCAGACCCCTTACCCAGAGCGACTTACAAAAGTACTTTAAGACATCAATAACATAATCTATTCCTATTAATCAGGAGAGAAAGAGAAGGGTGGGGGGTTAGTTGAGGTAAGTGCAGAATAAATGGGTCTTCAAACAGCGTTTGAAGATAGCCAGAGACTCAGCTGTTGAGGTTGAAGTTTATTCCACCACTTAGGCGGTAAAACATAGAAGAGTCTAGATGAATGCCTTCCTCGTCCCCCGAGAGACAGCGGGACCAGTCGAGCAGTGCTAGAAAACCGGAGTGTACGAAGCAGTGCTAGAGTGTGATAAGTGCTGTAAAGTAGGAGGGTGCAGGCCAATTTTTAGCTTTGTTAGCAAGTTAGTGGAGAGAGCGGAGCAGTGGTGTAGTGTTTGTAAACTTGGACAAATTGAACACTCAGCATTTTGGATCATGCAAAGCGAGACACCTTGGAGAGGTGCTTGAAAACTAGCTAGGATTATCTGTTCATGCTGCTGTCTTAAACTCCAGCTCTGTAGCATCAGGTGAATTCAATCATTTCTTCCCATATCATCCACCGAGAGACTCTTGTTATTTTAAAACCAGGCTACTGCAACTTAATCCTGGCAGGTAAACCAATGTTTCCATCAGATACCTTCAAAACACAATCTTTTTTAAGTTGCTGTGAATAAGAATGTTTTAACAATGCTGCAAACGTAAATGTGATACCAAAAATAATGTTGCTAAGAAGTGGCTTCTTATATCTAGTTTGTAACAAAACGCAAAGTATATAGCCATATCAGCATAGTTTCTTATTACTCCACACACGCATCTACTTGAGACTTTATATAACACAACCCAAAAATTGGGATGCTGTTGATATGGAGCTTGTATATTGGACACAGGCAGCCAAGGTATCAATAGAGTTATATCTTTCATGAGATCCTGTTTCAAAACCCAGCAGTGATGAGACTCCTTGCCCATGCTTGCCCATGCTTGATTGCTGATGTCTGACAAACCATGCCTTGCCAGACATAATTTTGAATTGGATTGTCTCAATTTACTTGAGTTTCTTTGAGTCTGGGTTAAGTAGGTCAGGGTTGTCCCCATGTGATATTTTTGCTCCAGACACATAAATGTCATTTATATGTGCATCAGCTATATAGTTCCATTAGACTTTTATCTGTTTATCTGACTTTTATCTTAGGAATACTTGGCTATGTTATTGATGCAGAACCAGCTAAAAAATAGTTGCACACAATTCCCTCTTCAAGCTCTCTAATTTAAACTACTAAAGGAAATCTGTTAATGACCTCTTGCCATGAATCATTAGGTACCGCAGCTGCACGACTAGTGAAAATGTTGATGTGTTCCAGAGCAGCATAATAAATGCAAAAACTGTAAAAACAATATTGGTGATGTATTAATGTAACATATTGGACATATTGTAGAGTAGTTTATGGATTGAGGCACAACAGCAGGTTGTTTCACCTCTGTTCCTTAGCAGATAGTGATGGACAGTGAGAAAAACAACCAAAAAAACTAAAGAAAAGGGTTTATTTTTCAGAACATAAATGATATTTACTTACCTTATACATTATTTTGTATAGCTGTTAATCAGATGTCACCAGTGTAATCTTGATTCACTTATGAATAGGGTGGGTTGTGCGTCTGTTACTGTTTCTTTAATACACATGGGATATTTTTTTTATTAGTGGCTATTATTATATTTTGATGAGGTCTGATTGATTGTCAGAGCAGGTGGTTTTCCATTGAGGGTGGAGTGGTTCAGATTTTGTTTGTTCAGTTTATTTAATGTCAATCTTTAGCACTGATGATCCTTCAAGACAGACACAAGTATATGTCAACACTCACGGTTATACTGAAGCTAGTCATATCTATATACACTGTTCACAAAAATTAGGGGATATTTCAGAATTAATATGAAACGATTAAAAAGGACAAGAGTGCCACACATTGACTGTACTGTATGAGTGACAACCTGTACTGTATGGTCACCAAAACACACAAGTCTTCCAAAACACACTGACAGTGATAGGGCATGGACAGGATCAGATTGTCCAGCAGTTCTTGTGGGATCCTCTTTGTATATTTTGAAATATTGCCTCATTTTTGTGAGCAGTGTATACACTCAAAACAGTTTAGTCTAACCAGCTGATTCTGCTTAGAGAACGGCACAGAGGGGACATGCTGCCCTGGTGACTTTGAAGACCATAGATAAAACTAATCATTGTAGTATATATTCCTTGAAAAAAGATGCAAACAATCAGTTTTGAATATCTTCTTGAAAAATCACAAATAATTATGAGAACATTATGCATCGATTAAGTGGATTTAAGCTTGTCAGTTAAGCTTGTTGTTAAGTCGCTCCTGTGTTCCCAACCTCTATCTGCTCCAGTGAGTAGAGTAGCTTGATATTGCCCTTGACCCAATATGCTGGCAGCTTTGCTGAACACCCAGCTGTTTTTCCTATCTTCAGGAAATAAACCAGACTTATGGGTGCAGATGTGACCTGACAGCTGAGACACAGCTCCCTCTCAGGGTTAATGTTGGAACTTCTCCAGTTAAAGATACAACCAGGCATTAGAATATATTCTTTAAATGATTACTTCTTTAACTGCTTGTGTCAACTTCTCAAATTCAAGTTTAGAAAGAATCATACCCAATAATTAAGGGAATGCTATTAAGAAACAGTATCTCAATTGTTAAAATATTTTGCCCACAAAATTCTCACGTTATCCCTAAATCATTCACATATTTTATATATTAGAAATATAATCACAATATCACACAACCCTTGCATTCCCTTTATGGTTAAATTACAAAGCCTGAGTACAAACATGATTAACAACAGTTTTAAGTCCCTTTTAGTCTGTTTAACACAGGAATGCCTTAAATGGATTTGGTAAAAATGGTTATCTAATACTCACATATTACACATTCATGCATTCATTAATTGGGACTGTGGGACTAGTGGTAGCCTGTGTACCCTAGTGGTTAAGGTACTGGACTATGGACCAGAAAGTCCTGGGTTCAAATCCCACCTCTGCCACAGTTGGGTCTCTGAGCAAGGCCCCTAACCCAAAATTGCTTGAATTTTAAGACTGTATTAATTGTAAGTTGCTCTGGATAAGAGTGTCTGCTAAATGCCATAAATGTAATTTTCATTTTTTCCACTTCATTTTCACGGTAATACCTGTCCAGGACAGTGGTGCAGTCTTTCGAAGGGCACATGTGCGTGCATACACGTACACACATATACACACACACACACACACAAACTACTACAAGCAAAGAGAACATGCAAACTACAAACAGATGGTGTCTGAGCCAGGTATTGAAACAGAGATCTCTGGAGCTATCATATTTTTAAAAAATAAAACAACAGATGGGGTTCCTTCCAATGATGATAATTAGCAACCAAATTGCAGCCTCATAACATAAAATAATTAAATCTTGTTGCGTATGTAGAATTTAATACTACCCCAAATCAGAAAAAGTTGGGAAATCTTGCATTTACTTTGACTTTTATTTAATTGCAGACGGTATGAGATATTTTATGTTTTATCAGGTCAGATTCATTAATTTGTTAATAACCATACATTCCTGTATTTCAGGCCTACAACACATTCCAAAAAAGTTGGGACGATAAAGCATTTGCATCATCATAATGTCTTTTTACCACACTTCAAACATGTTTTAGTATGTTTGAGGATACCAAGCTATTTAGTGTTTCAGAGCATTATCCATTTCCTTCGTAAACTTGGCCACAGGGCAGTATTCCAACATAATAGCAATCCCTGCCTTGCTAAAGGGTAAAGGTCAAGCATGACTTTAACCCTATTGAGCATCTGTGAAGAATTCTCAAATGGATGGTGGAGGAGTGCACGATCACTAACATTCACCAGCTCTGGGATGTCGTCATGGAGGAGTGGAAAAGGTAACCTGTGAAGCTCTAGTGAACTCTATGCCCAAGAGAGTTAAGGCAGTTCTGTGGTGGGCACACAAAATATTGACACTTTGGGCACAATTTGGTCATTTTGAGGGCACAGCAAATTTACACTGTAGACTGACTAATTTACATTGTATCTTCAGTGCTTTCCCATGAAAATATATAATTAAATAGTTACAAAAATGTGAGGGGTGTTCTCACTTTGTGAGCTACTGTACAACAGAACAGCAAGATATAACAAGGGTGCATGGGTCCATATTTCTTTTTTCTGTTGTACATTCTCCAACAATGCATAAAAAGCAATTATTTTACATTTAACCATGATTCCATAATTACATATTTGCCATGAGATGCCATGTTGAACTTACAATATGAGAAAGTGTGAGACCAATAACACCAAATTTAACACACCTGATCTCCATTCACGCCTGAGACCTTGTAACACTAACAAGTCACATGATATGGCTAACTGGGCACAATCTGGCCATTTTCACTTAGGGGTGTATTCACTTTTGTTGCCAGTGGATTATTCATTAATGGCTGTGTGTTAAGTTATTTTGAGGGCACAGCAAATTTACACTGTTATATAAGTTGTAGACTGACTATGTTACATTTGATCAAAGTGTCATATCTTCAGTGTTGTCCCATGAAAAGATACAATAAAAAGTTACAACAATGTGAGGGGGGTACTCACTTTTGTGAAATACTTTTGTTCTTTTGTGGGTTAAGTTGTGGCTTAGTAACTTGATGTTTAGTTATTTTATTTCAGTTTCAAGTTGATTCATTTATGGGTCTACTAATTTTGTTATGTATTTTGGATATATTTTTGAATTTTTATTTTAAGTGAAATATTTTTTTTTGCAAAAGTACTGTACTTTGAAGAAGAAACAAGTCTGCTTACTCCACACTTAAACAAGTGTTTAAACGCAGACTTATCAAATGTATTGATACTGTTGCATAAACCCAAGGTTTTGGTTTTTGTGTTTTCTTGTAAAACAAAATCCTCCTCAAGAAATATGTCATTAGTATTAAAACTTAATAATGGCAGAATATCTCAGTAAAATGTAGAATAAGTAAAAACATCAGACTGTCAGGCTCTTAAGTCAGAGCATAAAGTCATTCAACAAAACAGCTTATTAAATAAAGGAAAGCAATCAAATCTTACAGAGTCAGAGTTCAGTGTAGCAAGGTAGACAGTCAGATCAAATCTCCAGGCTAGAATTCAAGACCCAGTCTGCGGTGTGGGAGCACCTGGTGCTTATAGTCTGTCACTTACAATTCATCCTGTGTGCACAGCAATGACCAACAATTGTTGGTACAACACTTCTGCTGTGTGGAATGTGGTTGGAATCTGTGTAAATGGAACAAAATGTACAAACTCTCTGTTGGTGGGAATGATCATGTGCCTCTGGGTATCGGGGAGGTCTGTGATGAAAATCAGAGTGATAATTGACCAGAGTTACTTGAATACTAACTAGGATGAAGCAGACTGGTTGGCAGGGACTTGGCTCTTGCACAAAGAATGTTGTGAATGTCATGCCTCATTGACTAAAACCAGTAGTGGTGAGCTAGTAGCTGGTGTGTCCTTTTCTCCTGGTTTTACAGAACAGAGTTGGGAGCTCATACAATGATATGGTCATGGTGGTTATGTTCAACAAACTTCATACTGCAGAACATGATGGACAGTGGGCATATGAGAGGCAAGAGATGGGAATAGACAAAAATGTTGTCAATATCACAAAATAGCCTAGCTAATAGTTTACAAATACCTGGATGCCTCAGTGCCAAAATCAGAGTTTTGCATGGGTTCAGACTGATGAACTTGAGCAGGGACTGCAGGCAGTGGAGCTTATTGATAAGAGACCACATTGAGATTCTAGAAGTTGGTTAAGCTGAATAGCGATGCTGGTGACTTCACCCAGTACACACTCAACATTGAAGGCCAGCTTAGACTGTAGTTTAGTCTTATGTCCATGGTGAAATATGACCTAATATGTTTCTTGTAATCTTTAAAAAACACATAGCTGGCAAGTAAAATTGCAGGTGAGCTCAGATATGGAAGCTTCCAAAGTGCTAAACTGCTGGTGTCTATCCATCAACTGCTCCAGGACCCCTTGAATGTTGCTGATGACCAAGCAGTTTCCCATGCAATCTCTTCTGTTCCCGAGCCAACTATGTCCGCCTCCATAATAGCAAAGCTTACTGAGTGAGATGGAGAGAGTGCAGGAACGAAGTGGGGGTGTGTGCAGGAGGGAAAAAGGCTCCTTTTTATATCAGCATTTTTCTGACTTTTTATGAAGTCTTGAGGTTTCATCATTCCTTAACTGCACCTCCATGCTGCCCTTGTTAGGTAAATTATATATTTTTTAATATTGTACTAATATAGTTATAAAACAGTCCACATAGCTGTACACAACATAGTACTGTGCAAAAAATGGTACCATAATAATAATACATTGAATGACACACTACTTTTGTCAACTTAATTATTATTGTATTATTATTGTTTTAGCTATATATAGTACTATATTGTGTGTTAGATTTATCCAGACATTTATTTGAACCTGTCAGATGAGCAGAAATATTGTTTTTTAATAACTTTTTACTCTTTTTTAAATAATTAAAACATAATTTAACAGAGAATTTTTCAGGAGTTGCTGGAGATGTATATGTATTTGTTAATACTCAGTGATCTGATTTTAAGTCAACAAGGTAACTTGTTCTTACTCAAGATATTGCTCTGTCCTCTTGGTACCAATGTTGAGATTTACTGATGAGTTATGATATATTGAATATGAAAGAGTTATTCAAATTGAAAAACCCAATCTGCGCTTCCAGATAACTTTTATTTCATCTGTGTGCCCTGATGTATAAAAGATTTATGCTTTATTGCATGGCTAGTCGAGACTGTTTTTGGAATGTATACATAAACTGGTTCTTAATTATTTTATGCCCTTAGACTGATATCAATATGTAATTTTTTTTTACTCATTGTACTGGTTAGATATCATCACATTAATTTTCATGGATAGTAAGGTTCTGTACATTTTATTACAACCATACGCTGCTTAGATTAATACAACCCCAATTCACAAAAAGTTGGGACAGTATGGAAAATGCAAACAAAAATGCAATGTTTCTTATATTTACTTTATCTCATTGCAGACATGAATCTGAGAAATGTTTTGTCTGGTCAGCTTCATTTCTTTTGTTAATAAACATTCATTTATCCGCCCATTTCAGCCTGGCAACACATTTCAAAAACTGTTGGGAAGGAGCAACTTAGAGCTAGTAATGAATTTAAAAACTAAAAAAATGATGTGATTTCAAACAGGTTATGTCAACAGGTGATTCTAATGAGGATTTGGTACAAAATCAGTATCTAAGAAAGGCTGAGTCTCTGATGTGCAAAGGTCTCCAGTTTGTCAACAAATATGTGAGAAAATTATTGAAACATTTAAAAAATAATGTAACTCTAAGAAATATTTAATTTCTCCTATATTTCTCCTTCTACACTGCATAATATCATTAAACAATTCAAGTACGGTAATATCCAGGCCAAGAATGCAAGCTTAAGGTGATCTTTGAGCCCTTAGAGTACACTGCACGCCATTCAACTCTAGCTGATATAAACACATGGGCAAGGGATTACTTTGGCCAACCTTTATCAAGCTTTACAATAAAAACTACAAAAAAAACCTGTGCAAAAAACTTTACTGTGAAAAAAGAAACCTCATGTTAACAACCTTCTCTGGGTTCAGAGGCGATGGTACTGACGCTTTCTTGACTTTCTTGGGCGCCCTGAAGCCTTCTTCACTTAAATTGTACCACTCTCCTTGAAGTTCTTGATGATACAATAAATGTTTAATCGGGGTGCTATCTTACAATCAACAATGACCCTTTTGATGTGAAACCCTTTTGATGCAATGCAATGGTGATTGCTCGTGTTTCCTTGGAGGTAACCATGGTTAACATATGAAAACTTAAAAGCACCACTACCCTTTTAAAGCAACCAGTCTGCTCTTCCAATCATTATGACAGAGTGATATCAGCTGTCTTGTCCTCATGAACCTTTTTCCTAAGTTAATGAGATCAAAATGAAGATCGCTGATAAAATTATGCTAGCAGGCCATTTTGTGGGGCTGAAATGCAGTGGCTGGATTGCAGTAATTTTTGTGATAAGTAATTTTCATGACAGGGAATGACTGCAATTAATTGCAATTAATCTGATCACTCTTTACAATCTAAAGTTAATAGATATTGCCACCATAAAAACTGATGCAAAAAATTGGTAAACCAAAATTTGGGCCATTCTCAAAACCTTTGCCCACGACCATACTAACTCATACTAGATACTGAAAGCAAAGCTTCACATACTTTTGCCACTCACAGATATGTGTTATTGGATACCTTTCCAAACTAAGTACAATACGTGCACTCACACAAAAAATAAGTAAATACGTTGCAGACGAAGAAGAGGTTGAATTGAATTATTCTTTATATCTATGTAATGATGGTATATGTGAGAGTTTACAATATTAAAATGAAAGGATTGGGGATTATTAGTCAGAACTGTACATTTGAAAGGAGACTCCAGTACCCTCTTGAGCCACCTTACTTTTCTAATTTGGTTTTGTAATAATCAAGCAAACAAGCTTGATCGTCAATCAAAAAGATCATAATTGAGGTTATAAAACTTGCTAAGCTTCACAATTTACAGGGGCACAGTGACATGAAACATCCCTTTTCCACTTGATGAAATCCATTGTGTGATGCACTCTCCTGGAAAGCATTGACCTTTCCATTAAAAATAGCTTTTAACTTTCCTTAAGGTCAAACTATAAAATCTTTCTTAAAGAAGCACAGCCTGGGATTAGTCTTAAAAGCTTAGTGTTGGTTTGTTTTAAATAATGTGTAGTATGGCATAGCACAATTACAAATGTACAATACCAACACTTTGTCCATTATCCACTGTGTGATGGTTCATCCTAAATGCAAAACAGTTTGGAACATGGTTAATATAAACATTTGCACGTTTTAAATTAAATTTTGGAATGTAACTCCATGTTGTAGTGCATGTTGCAAAGTAGTGGCTTACCCATGAGGTTATATCAGTTATACTGTTTACAGTTATTACAGTAATTAAAAAATGTCTTCTGAAGGGAATACTAGGCTGCAGATTGTCTTAAATATAAGGTGTTTAAAATAAAATTGAAGGTGGCTAAATGTTGTAGGAGTGGAAATGGCTTGGTTTTGCACACTTTAACAAACATATACACTGCTGAGCAAAATAGTTCTCTACAAAAGTATAATAAGCATTTAATATTCTCAAGAACAAATAATATGGGATAGCATTTCGCTTTGATTTCCTTAAATAATAAATGCATCATGGGTAAACTTGTGGTGTCATTAAAAGGGTACACCCCTAAGTGAAAATGGCCAAATTGTGCCCAATTGGCCATGTTCCCTCCCCAGGATAATGTGACTCTATAGTCTTACAAGATCTCAGGTGTGAATGGGGCGGGCTGTGAGGAGCTACAGTTCCTTGAGGAAACCATGAATGCCAACATGTATGGCATACTGTGACATACTGAAGCAGAGCATGATCCCTTTCCTTCCTAAACTGCACCACAAAGCTGTATTCCAACATGATAACAACCCCAACACCCATCCAAGACAACCACTGTGTTTGGTAAATGTCAAGCATGCCTCCAGACCTAAAATCTATTGAGCATTTGTGGAGGAGCGTAAAATCCACCAGCTCTGTGATGTCGTCATGGAGGAGTGGAAGAGGATTCCAGTGGCAACCAGGAAAGCTCTAGAGAACTCCATGCAACAGACTTAATACAGTGCTGGAAAATAATAGTGGCCACAGAAAATATTGACACTTTGGGCCCTTTGGCCATTTCTCAGTGGTTTGGACATTAATGGTTACGAGTTCCATTATTTTGAGAGCACAGAAAATGTACACTGTTATACAAGCTGTAGACTCACTACAGTACATTGGATTAAAGTGTCATATCTTCAGTGAGGTCCCATGAAGAGATATAATAAAATATTTACAAATTTGTGTGGGGTGTACTCACAACCTCCAATGTGAGATACTGTGTGTGTGTGTAAACACACCTAATTTAAACAATGCAGCCTCAGTATATATATGCATTATTTAAACTAAGTGTGTTTACACATGGAAGGTTTGGCTTGATTAAAACAAACCTTGGTACAATTGCTCCGTGCTTTCTCGTTAGAGGAGGTAAGTCGCCTACTACATTGCACCTGCTGTTCTGTGTCTCGGGTGTTAAATGTGTACGTAATTACATAAATACACTGGACTAAATGGCACTACATCTTTAAATGCAACCTTAGTTTCAATTAAGGCATCCAAATAAACTGAATTTACACTCGGCAAGCCATACACCACCAGTCTATTTTGGCTTTAATTTTATAATTTACCCGAAACTAAATAAATAAGTATTTCAAACACAAATATGACATTTTAAACACATTTAAAACCTGAAACTTGCAGCTGTTTCCCTCTACTCTGAAGCATGGTTGTAAAAAACATCATAGTTGCAGATAAATTCAAAGTAGTCTGATAATGCACCAAAGACCAATGCCTCACATCACTCACTCGTCCAGACTCAGTCCAGACTCTATCAAATGGAAACGCTACAGGCATTTTTAGGACACATTCAGCCATATCCAATCCTTTGGTTTGATTTCTTTAAACTTTTTATATTCCTTTGACACTGCACCCACGTCCTCCTGTGGCCACATTCAGCTATTTCTTTGAGGAGGAAAATTTCCTTAAACATGGTGCAGTTGCGATATTAGCCTTCTCATTTTGTTTACATAGACATCATTTAGGCCAGACTTTTATTGCTTGTTTCGCGGATGCACCGCCGATCATATTCAAAGAATACAAAAAAATATATATTTTCTTTTTTATGTAATTCGCGGATCCGCCGCAGTACCAATGGTTGAAATTCAAAAATACAAAAAATAAACATTTTCTTTTTGCTTTTTCCGCCCTCCGGTGGAGAGCCAACAGTATTGTTCTGTACATTCATTTTTTTTCCAGATTCACTTTAATTTAATTGTAGATTAAATAAATGTTATTTTGAAATAAACATTTATTTTTCTTTCTTCCTCCTTCCATGTATTGATTCCACATTGAAAAGTGCTGAAAAATAAAGATTTATTTAGATTTTTTTTCCTCCCTCCTCAGTAGATTCTTAAGTAGGGACATCCGAGGAACAAGCAATTAAAAAAGTCTAGCCTTAGGTCTGCTCCCTAAAAAGGGTGTGTTAAGGGTGTGTTCTTGTCAAACGGCACGAACCTTTAATTTGCGTTCAACAGGAGAAAATTTATGTTAATAGAAAAGTTGGTGTTAATATATTATTTTAAAAGCCGGATGTTGTTCTTTGCGTATCTGCTACAGGCCAAGCTGATCGTGCCCAACAGCACGGCAGGACTTATCATCGGCAAGGGCGGAGCCACGGTGAAGTCGGTCATGGAGCAGTCGGGTGCGTGGGTGCAGCTGTCTCAGAAGCCCGAGGGCATCAACCTGCAGGAGCGCGTGGTGACGGTGAGCGGCGAACCCGAGCAGAACCGCAAGGCGGTGGAGATCATCGTGCAGAAGATCCAGGAGGATCCGCAGAGCAGCAGCTGCTTAAACATCAGCTATTCGAACGTCACGGGACCCGTGGCCAACTCCAACCCCACGGGCTCGCCCTACGCCAACAGCGCCGAGGTCCTGCCCAGCGCCGCCGCCGCGGCCGCCGCCACCGCCTCCACGCTGCTGGGCCAGGCCGGCCTCGCCAGCTTCCCGACCGCCATGTCTGGCTTCTCTGGCAATGACCTGCTGGCCATCACCTCGGCCCTGAACACACTAGCCAGCTATGGCTACAACACCAACACTCTGGGGCTCGGCCTGAACCCAGCCGCCGCCTCCGGGGTGCTGGCCGCCGTCGCCGCCAGTGCCAACCCGGCTGCGGCGGCCGCCGCCAACCTGCTCGCCTCATATGCCAGCGAGGCATCCGGAGGAGCAGCTCACCCGGCCGCCCCCGGCCTCGCCGGGTTCTCCCTGGGCTCGCTGGCGGCCGCCACCGGCGCCTCGAACGGCTACCTGAACCCGGCCTCTTCCCCGCTGGTGGCCTCCTCGCTGCTGGGCACGGAGAAGCTCGCTGAGGGCGGCAAGGAGGTCCTGGAGATCGCCGTGCCCGAGAACCTAGTGGGTGCCATTTTGGGCAAAGGAGGCAAGACGCTGGTCGAGTACCAGGAGCTGACGGGGGCTCGCATCCAGATCTCCAAGAAGGGCGAGTTCATCCCGGGGACACGTAACCGCAAAGTGACCATCACGGGGTCACCGGCGGCCACGCAAGCCGCGCAGTATCTGATCAGCCAGCGGATCACGTACGAGCAGGGTGTCCGCGCCACAAACCCGCAGAAAGTGGGATAGAGAGGGACGTCGAGCGAGGGGGGGGAGGGAGGGTGGAGAGCGACGAGGAAAGGGACACGACGGCGGACGAAAGAAAGGGGGAAGAGGAAAATTAAAGGTGGACGGGAAGGGAAGGCGCTCAGAGCTTCGTGAATGTGACTGAAATTCTGCCGTTCTTTTGGGGTTTGGTTTTGTTTTTTGTTTCGTTTTTTTTTTTTTTCCTTTCCTTTTTTACGTTGTTAGACGCGGGACCGTGAGCGGGCTCAGCATCGAACCCTGTGGCGCTCCAGCAGGGAGGAGACTCGCACCTCGCCTCCTCTTCTCTCCCACAGCCAGGGACCAGCTGGGTTCCGTTTTAACGTTCCCGTCATTGGCAGAGCCTGTGCAAATTACGCCACATACGGGTCCGGCGCTCTCAATGTGTGCTTCTGCACCGCGAGGCGGGCGTGGTTTCTTTGTGGTCACCAAAAGCTGGGCAGAAAAGTCCGGTCCTCTGTTTCAGACCCACACAGGCCCGACGTTCTTCCGTCAATCCAACCGCGGGCTGGTTCGGCGTCGTCCATTTAAAAACAAAAACAAACAAAAAAAAAACGAACAAGGCTCATCGATTTTCCTCGGACCTGGGATTTCAGGTTAATCTGAATGTATGAAGAATTTGCTGGTCTTATTATTTTTATACGTGGCAGCACTGAGTTCGGCGTCAGCAGCTAAGCTTAACTCAGTTAGGCAGGCAGACAACCAGTGTCAAAAGGTCAAATAGTCCCATGAGAGGACAGGAATGTAAACACACACACGTACATACATTTTATATATAGCATATAAACATATGTGTGTGTGTA
>JAUZSU010130275.1:0-16855 GCA_034780255.1 Parotocinclus maculicauda
CTGTGAAACACGATTGCAGAGGTTTCCTTTCATACTACAGTGGCCTACACTGCCACAAGCTGACCACATAAGTACAGTGTTGCAGGAAATTCTCTAGACAGGATGCCAATCCATCGAAGGCTCAAAGGTTTACCCCAACTTTTCTGTCGTAAATGAATTTTTATTACCCAGAGCACTAAGTTCTCATTCTGTCACTCAAAGGGCAATACCTCCCTATCCCCTTCTCCTGTTTACTGATGAGGTTATGCCACCAAAACCTTGTCACTGAGGGCAAGAAAATCTACAGTTACTCTGTTTTTACTGGACTAAATAATGCTGAAACTCACTCCTTCTCTACTCTAATAAATGCTATTGTCTCATATTCTATAGCTTTATATTCTACATTTTATTATATCCTTAAACATGTTGTATTCTGTTTTCATTTATTATAATCTATATACAGTTAATAACAAAAAATAATAATATGGCAAGAAGGAGTTGGTGGAATCGAACAAATTTAGCTTGACTTTGGACTGGTTTCTTAATGTGTAACTGTCTTTAGATATCAAGCACCATCTTCTGCAATGCAGGAATAAACATGACAACAATAGTAAATGGCTGGAAAACTCACAGCCGTCCTTGAGTTCAGCGCAGTGTATTCTCTCTAGGGGCAACGGGGGGCGTATGACCTTCTGCTTGTCAGATTTCTTCTGGGTTTTGGTCAGCAAGAGTACATCAGAGAACAGCAGCACGACCACCTCCAGCTGATGTCGCAAAACAAAAATGTGTCCTCAAATGCTACTCATGTGAAAGCTGTTGTACATGATTATAAACAATTGTTTTTCATGGTGCTTACCTTACTGTCTTTCCTGCCTTTAACTTTTAGAGTATCTCCCATTAGCAGTTTTCGTACAACATTGGGTCCCGTCCCACGTATAGGGCTTGTCAAGTCAAAGTGAGAGAACTTCTGCATGTGCTGGGATTGGAAACAGGCACAATGTGAGTAAAGCTGCATACAAATGGCAAAATAATCAGTAATTATTCACTTACCTTGTCTATTTCTTCACTCATTCCCTCCAGCCGATATCCCTCTATTTTTTGTGAAAAGACAAAAAGCGCCAACTCGTCGTACTTGAATTGCATGTAGTCATTGATACTTGCCAGAAACTCCGCAACACTGTTTAGCTTGAGGAGGGAGACACGGTATATTTACAAACCATGAATCAGAGTTATTACTGTTGGACATCTCCTAACAGCTTTCTTACCATGCAGTTCAGTCTGAGCTGGGTGTGGTGGTCCTGTGTGCTCTTCAGGACGGCTTTCAAAAGCAGGGGATATTTTGTGATCCGCTGGTGAGGTTTTGCCTGCATGTCTCCCACTCGCATTCGTCCACAGTGAGGGTGAGTCTCAACCCACTAAGTGGTGAAAATCAAAACATTTTTTACAAAGTACAGTTCTGTGCAAAGGTCTTAGCAATTCTATATTCACATAAATAAACTTCCCACTTTAGTTCAAGATTCAGACACTCTCTACATTTTAAGTCTAGGCTAAAACATTCTTATTTACACAGCCTTTTGGTTAGATTTAGACCGAGGCGCATTGCTCGGGTTGGTAACTACATTTTCTCTTTTCTCTCCGAGCTGATGTTCTGGTACCAGCACCTCATACTTAGATGTTTCTTCACCTCAGCATCACTGGTTTTCATCAACAGAAACCAGTCCCACCATACCCAGGCCACACCAAAGTGCAGTAACTATTTCCATCATTCAGTTATCTGTAGACAATGTGCCTCCAAGGACTTACAGCTAAGGACATTTAGTAATTTAGTAATTTAGTAATTTTACTACAAACTTAACTATTTCAGGTAGCATTTAGGCCACCCAAGGAGGATGGGCCCCTTTTTGAGTTTTGGTCCTTCCAAGGTTCCTTCCTTCTACATTCAGGGAGTTTTTTCCTTTCCACTGTCGGTCTAGGCTCAATTTGGGATTGGCCTTTTAAGATAATATAATATTGTAACGCTGCTTTGAAACAGCGCACCATTGTAAAAAGTGCTATATAAATAAATTTGGCTTGACTTGACTTTATTTTTCAGTTCATATTCTGCTTATTCTTTATTTATGCTGTGGTGGCCACTGTCTACAATTACACTCTTCTACATACTTTCTTAGTCCCCTTTACTCTGTTCTCTAATGATTAGGACCTCAACAGTTCAGGTACTATTGTGGTGGATCATTCTCAGAACTTCAGTGAAATTGACATGGTGACATGAGTGGATCAGGCACAGCGGTGCTGTTTGAGTTTTAAAACATGTCATTGACGATGCTGGACCGAAAATAGTCCATAAGCCAAAAATGCCCAGCCACTAGCATCATGTAAACACTGACAAAGGATTGGTGGATGGATGACAAAAACTGTGCAGCAACAGATAAGCTAAAGTCTCTGACTTTACATCTACAAGGTGGAGTTAATAAAGTAGACATAGAGTAAAAATTGTTTTAACAATCCAGCAGCACTTCTGTGTCTGATCATCGTATCAACGCAACACACAGTAACACAGCACTATCACATCAGCATCACTGCAGTGTTGAGAATGATCCACCACCCAAACAGTACCTGGTCTGTGGGGCTCATGACCATTAGAGAACAGAGTAAAGGGGACAAACAAAGTATGTAATACTGTATGTAATTGTAGAACTACAAAGTTCAGTAACACAACTATGTCATGTTTAAAGTCACTTAAGTCACCTTTCCTGCCCATTCCAATGCTTGGTTTGACCTTCCGAAGGTCATATTGACCCTGTCCACATGCCTAAATGCATTAAGTTGCTACCATTGTTACGAGATGTGGTGGTTTTTACTAGGACCCAGGTATGCGGGATAAGCATATCCCACGATGTATAATAAGAATGGGGAAATAATATAGAACAACTGAAAAGGGATGAAGAGCGGAGCGTAAGGCTCCTAACACAAAAAAAAAGGACAAAGGGGCGTGCTGAGGTTGCATCCCGAGTGGGAGCAACATGCGAACTGGTCGCGAGAGGGCGCCAAAGCATCAATCGGGGCAGGCGTGCAAAAGCACGGTTTTGGGACATCTCTCAAATGGCGAGGCACGGAGGTAGACCAAATGCCAGGACCGTGAGCTCAAACGCGCACGTAGCGCGGGGGGTGAAGAAATCGTGGAAGTGGCCGAAGCGCCAAAAGGTGAGCATATAAGCTCAGGGCGCGCTTGTAATGCGAGTGTAAATAACACACAAAAGATGCCGAGGCGCCAGAACATGAGAATTAACTCAGGTGCGTGAGAAGCGCGAATGCGAATAGATCGCGAGAGGCGCCGAAGCACCAGAGGGCGAGCGTGAGCTCGGAAGCGAAGAAGCCTATTCAGGACGAACACCCAGCTGAAGTGAGGCTAGGTAGGTGCCGACGACGGAAGAGCGCAAGCTCAGAGCGTGCGAGGAGCGCACGAGTACGAGACAGGAAAACCCTCCAAGTGCCCCAAACAAACCAATTTACCTCGGGGGTTACCCGCCCATACCAGTCCTTCGGCACTAAAAGCCCCTAGAACTTTACCACTATCTCTCGGGAACGTGGAAGGGCGCAAGTGCGCCGGTGGTCGGACGCCCGAACCAAACGGAGATGAAATCCCGATGGAATGATGATGACCTGGCACCGAACAGCGTTAAAACCATGCTTTTATAGGACGTGAAGCAGCTGTTTTGGATCAGGACATAATCAGGATAATGAAGATAGGCCGCCTCACCGATAACTCTGTAATGGCAACCGGCGAAGACGGCCAAACGCTCCGGGGGAAGTTAGGAACCCTAACAACCATGTGATTGTCTGGTTAGATATTTGCATTTACAAACAGTTACAGGTATACCTTAAAAAATGGCTGTGCGTGTAAGTAATAAATGTGTAATATTTTAGTATTTCTGATGATGTTTTAGTCCATATTTATGCAGGAATGTAGAAGTTCAAGAGGGTTTACAAACTTTCAAGAATCATTGCATTATTTACCAGCCACTATTCTGCCTCATTTATTAATTTATTATTTTATAATGCTCACTTATCTGGGTTTTGAAGACCTTATTTAAATATTTGTAGTCGAAAGTAAAATTTGGTTTTATAATGCCTAAATTTTGATATATATGTGTAATAGTTTTGATCTATGAAATTCGACTGCATTACCCGAATAAAAACGCTGAAGAGTGAGTTTGTTTCCATCTCTCTGCGTGTGAATTCCACATTGCTGTTCTCTTCCCAACAGTACTCCAAATATGCAGAGAAACGATCAGCAAACTAGGAGACACCAAAGACTGGTCCTCAGCATCAGGAGTAAAAAGCAATGAATTAGGTCTGGCACAGCATAATAGTTGACCCATGTCAAATACCTGCAAACATCCTGCCTCAAGCATTAAAGGGTCAAAAGGCTGACCAGTCACTCTGACAAACTGCAACATTGGGTACATCACTTCCTGCCAGAAGAGTCTATGTGCAACTAGGATGGAGGGGAGGTTAGAGAAGAGCTGGGAAGATGTAACCTGAAAGAGCAGAAGAGATAGATTATGTGATCAGAGATAAAGACTGTGATCTAGCCCTGGGCCTCTCTCACATGCCTACACAAAAACCCTACTCGGAATAGTCAGAACATGTCGGAAGAAATGTTCACTTTCTTTCCACTAAGACATTGGCACAACCCCAAATCAGAAAATGTTGGGGCAGCATGTAAAATGCATTTTTTTAATGCAGTGTTCCTTACATTTATGTTGACTTTCACTGTAGACAGATTGAAGCCTACATATTTCATGACAAGTTCATTTCATTGGCTATTAAACATCCATTCTTGCATTTCAGGCCTGCATCAGACATCAGATTTTCACACGGACCTTATAAGTAGATAAAGCAACCCCAGTTAAGCAAATGTGTGAAATCTGTGGGGGTATCAAAATTAAGTTAAGCTTTAGGAATAGCAGTTAATATAATAGTTAATTTGAAAGTGAGAATAGATGACAATGGGATGGAAATCAGGTGTGAGAATTAAGATATTGTTTTTGAGGCAGCATACATTATGTACTTTTCTGCATTAATGTTGCCATCACAGAAGTGTAAACGACATTTGCCAAGAGCACTGACACATCCCCATACCATGACAGACCCTGGCTTTGGACTTGTTCCTGATAATAGTCTGGATGGTCTTTTCCGGCTTGGTTATGAGCACACAGCATCCATTTCTTAAAAAAAAAAGACCCGAAATACTGATTCATCTGACCACAATAGATGTTCACATTGTATGATGGCCCATTCCAGATGCCTCAGAGCCCAGAGAAGTGGATGCTGCTTTTGGACATGATTAACATGAGGCTTCTTTTTTGAACAGTAACTGGCCTTTGTGAATGTAACTGCATTGTAGTGCTTGACAATATCCAGTGCCATCTGAGGGAACGAACATAACGGGAGTATGTAATGAATATGTAAATTCCTTTAAAAAATTTTTTGCGGAATGTCAGTTTTAAACATTTTAATCTTCTAACATTAGTACCCTAAAGTCTCAGCCTACTGTGAATACCAAATTATGATGGAGGAGGAGTTTATAGATAGTCATGAGGTGATTTCGTCCAAATTATGATCGAACCCACCTCATGAATAGCTCTGAACTTTCCCCCCTACCTAATTTTTTTGGAATTAATAGATTAAATGTTTTGCCTTGTCAAAAGGCAAATTGGAATTGGAATCATACTGTCAGGAATCATTCCAACCAATCTCCCTATGTACAACACTGATGGAGATGCTGCCCATAATGTTAGTTTAAAAAATTAAACTAACATTAATTAACAACTGTGAAAATGTGCAGTATGAAATTGTCCAAACAACCTTTTGTCACAAGCAGAAACACAATAAAAGCCACACTTATGGGTGGATTAAGTAAGACATCAAAGCATTTTGTTTGGTGCTTTCCTAATTAAACAAAGGGAGATGATTGCCTGGAGGAAACAGACCTCATGAAGGAACCCCTGCTGATGAAGATATTCCAGTGCAGCAAGAACAAGCTGTAATAGACAAAATTTATTAATTAATTAGTTTTTATGTCAGTAAGGTGTTGTTTAGGTTCAGGGCTTAAATCAGTTTTAATCAGTCTATCCCCTAAATACATTGCTGTAGATTGGTATGAAGACCTGCAAGATATTAGAGTTCATAAGAATTTCACAAAAGGTGGAAAGAGTCCAAAGAGGACAGTAGTTTAGCTTACATCATTGATGATGGTGAGCTTATTGATGTAAACGAGTTCAGTGTTGAGGAATTCCCACAGCGCCTCCTGCTGATGCCTGTTGGCTTTAGACATGGACTAGGCAGAAAGTAAGAATTGACTATTACTAATGAATCACTCAATCAATTATTTGCCTTATTCATTCTTTATCTCTTTAGGAGCAAATGTACAAATTTACTCCATCATAGGTTGCAGAATCTAGGGATTACTCTAGGACTACCTGTCAGAGAACCATCTGTCAAATTAAAGTTTAGCAGTTACATTCAGTAATTTTCAAACACAGTAGGATCACCAACATTTTTGCATTGTGAAGTCTCAATGGCCTGGTACTGATCATCAAACTTGCAATATATTTACCCACCTCTTTTACCTCATAGCAAATAAATAAATCATAAATGCAAATGTGCTTGCAAGTTTGTGATATCCTCAGAATTGTTTATATTTCTGCATAAATATATTCAATTGAATACGCTACAAAGACAATATATTTAATGTTTAGATGGATCAATTATGGTCACATAATGGGATCAATATTTTTTTGCAAATATTAATTCATTTGGAATTTGATGCCTGCAACACATTCCAAAAAAGTTGGAACAGGAGCAACAAAAGACTGGGAAAGTTGAGGAATGCTCATAAAACACATGTTTGGCACATTCCACAGGTTAGTGTCATGATTGGGTACAAAGGGAACATCTTTGAAATGCTCAGTTATTTACAAGCAAGGATGGGACAAATAGTCCAACAGTTTAAGAACAACATTTCTCATTATGCATTTGCAATGAATTTAAGGATTTCATCAACCACAGTTCATAATATCATCAAAAGATTCAGAGAGTCTGGAGAAATCTCTGCAAGTAAGATTAAAAACCAACATTAAATTCAAAAAAAGTGAAAAGGCGACACTTCATTAAAACATTCTTTAATGGATATTACCACTTGGGCTCAGGAACACTTCAGAAAACTATTGTCAGGGAACACAGTAGCTCCATCTAAAGGTGCAAGTTAAAACTCTAAGATGCAGAGTGAAAGCCATACATCCAAAGTGCAGGTATTAGACTGGCCTGCCTGCAGTCCAGACCTGTCTCCCATTTAAAAATGTGTCGAGCATTGTGAAGTACAAAATACGACAACATAGACCCTGGTCTGTTTAAGTATCAAGCAAAAATGGGAAAAAATTCTACCTACAAAGCTTTAACAGTTAGTGTCCTCAGTTCCCAAATGCTTATTGAGTGTTGTTAAAAAGAAAGGTGATGTAACACAGTGGTAAACATACCCCTGTCTCAACTTCTTTGGAACATGTTGCCGGCATCAAATTCAAAATGAATTAATATTTGCAAAAAACACTAAAGTTTAGCCGTTTCAACATTAAATATCTTGTCTTTGTAGTATTGAATATGAATTGAAAAGGATTAGCAAATCATCTTACTCTGTTTTTAATTATGTTTTCTACAACGTTCCATCTTCATTGAACTTGAGGTTGGAGTTAAAGTATCCCAAATAAAGCAAATGTGTATGTCTGTGAGTGGCAAAAGTAAGTGAATCTTTAGGAATAGCAGTTAATTTAAAGATAGATGTTTTCAATTGATGGGATGACAATCAGTTGTGAGTGGGGCACAATGTTGTATTAAAGAACAGGAAAGTTGGATCTTCACAACACATGCCTGTGGAAATGTGCAATTAACTTATGGTTCTCAAATACGGACTGTTCATCTATTAAACAACATTGTTTGGCGTCATATTTGGGATTTGGTATGAAGTGAAAAAGCTGGATAAAAGATATATTTGGTGTTTTCATATTTCCTTTGTATAGCACATTCTCTGTTTCTACTTTCCTGTTTTCTCTTCCTCCCTCTCACTTGCATATGCAATGCAATGCGCTTTTCTACCCATACCCTGTGAGAGTGCACGATTTCAGTCCAGCTCTTTTCCAGTACATCAGCACTCCCGCCCTCTCCCCATCTCCAGCTGAGTTTGGCAGGCACTGGGAATGTCTCCAAAGTCTTCTCCAATAACTCCACCAGAGTCTGGTCATCACCACCAGCACCTCCTCGCTCCTGAGAGAGAGAGCGAGAAAGCAAGAGACAGCACGCAAGAGATAGAGAGAGAGCGAGCGAGCGAGAGAGAGAGAGAAAGAATGCTATGAGAATGAGAATATTTTATGATTATTACACATTTGGACTCAAAGCATATTTGCCATACATGTACCCTCCCCCCACATACAATTTTTAATCCATTACAATCTTATTATATAATACAACATGCATTAAACATTGTGCAGTTTCAGTCTCCATCCAATGTCGTGTCAATTAAACCAAAGTCCAAATAAATTTGGCTATATGCTTCTTTAATAGTGAGATGGATTTAAATACCTCCTGCATGCCAGTCTTTTCAGGTCCCTGGTTGAATAACACCTGCTTCACTGCTCCTCTGGATTTTGTGTTTGCAGATGTTCCCTTACTAACAGTTGAGAAGTCTACAAGTCGCTTCCTCTTCTTTTTCTGAGGATATCAGTAAATATTTATATATGTATCAAGTAGAGAAAATGTCTGTTTATGCACTGCTCACAAAATTTGAGAATATTTCATTTTGAAGTATCCCCTATGTTTTGTGAGCAGTATACGTAAGAAAGTATAAGTGTAAGAAGATCAATCAGATCATCAGTGTTTTAGGCGAATTGCTGGGGCAAGCCAACTGTGGGAACAAAACTTTTATTATTTTTACTAACAATATTAATATTTTCTGTGTTGCGTGCACTGTATGGAATGCCCCCCTACCCCACCCTGCTCTATTTAGACCCACCTGTCTGTTGGGGAGGGACAGTGATTGACAGTAGACACAAAGATTAGCAAACAATATAGCAGCCGACGCCCACTGCCAGCCAGGAGCGAATAAATAAGAAAAAGCAGGGGACTAATGACGTAATGTAATGTTATAATTAATACTTTATCTATTGCATAGTTACTATTTTATAATTAATGCTTTATCTGTTGCATAGTTACTATTTTATTTAGCTTTACCATGTAATGTTATCTAAATTTGCTTAGCAACTATACTATATACTACTGTAGTATAGCTAGCTAGAGTTCATGTCAGTTACTCCTACCTTCAATTTATTACTTCTTCTCTGCGTTTTATCGTTTTATTTTATTCCTTTTAGCTTAATTACTGTCTTACTTGCAATTATTTGATTCATTTAGCTGAATCTTTATTATTGTTTTATCTGTTATGCTCTGTTAGCACTCTCCATAACAAGCCTTAACTTGTTAAGGTTACGAACTTTTGATTCCTGAGAAGTTTAGTTTAGTCAGAGATCCAGATATTTTGAGCCCAAAGTCTTTTTGTATTAAAAGTGTGTCCATACATCGTGTTGTTGCATTGGTGTCAAGCTGAATTAAGCTGTGATCATTCACTCATTTATTATTTTAATCAAACACCTCTTTATATTGGATACCTGCTATTTCACTGTTTTATTTTGTTTTATAATATTTGTGCCATTTTTTGGTACTGTGAAGATCATTGAACTATGCCTGTATGAAAGGTGCAGTATCAACAAAGATTATTATTCTTTTTCTTCTTCTTCTTCTTCTTCTTCTTCTTCTTCTTCTTATTATTATTATTATTATTATTATTATTATTGTAAAGGAAAGTTGGAAAGACAGTTCAGGTGCTTTGGAACAAAATGCCTGCAAAAGGGTGCCAAAATCGAAACCAAAAAGGCCACAAAGTAAGTACAACTACTACTAATTAATAACACAGTATCCCAGAATACTGCCCAACCCTATGCTCAGTGAATACATTTTGTGCATGAATGCTGGGCAGTAATGTTCTGTTGTTATACTGTAGGTTATAATGTGGCATATGTGCTACAACACCTTTTTAATGTATTATATTACCCAGTGGTCTCGCACATTCATCTATTCTCTTCAGATGCACCTTTTTAAATATTTCTACCCCACGCCTGCATCTCATGGGTCACCATAAGACTGTTTTCATTCATAACACCTTCCAGCAGTCTTTTCTGAGTGGCCTGGTTGATCGGGTAATAGTTTATTCTCAGAGGATCATACCTAAGCAAAACTGAAACAAAAATGATGCGAGAAGCATAATTATTTCAATAGATTAATAGCCAATGGAAATAAAAATCAAAGTAAACTAGCCAGTGTACTAAAATAATAGTATGCACTGCTTTCGCTGCAGAATGTTTTCTCAGAGAGATTACAGATTAAATTGAGAAAGGCACTGAAAAAATGCAAGTCATCTACTCAAGGGATTAATAATAGGTAATTAGGGCACTTGCTGGAGCTGAAAGAAACGGGTTGTGTAAACTACTTACTAGATTGTGATAGCTGGCAATATATTAGTCCTTAGCTGAAAGAAATGTGGCTTTAAGTGGATCAACAGACACATTAAACAAACCGGACAATGTCGATTTTTCTAAAAGAGGCGGTGTTTTGTGGCCACTTTTGATCCTGGAATGAAGCAGCATGTTGTTAGGGTGGAAAGTGGAGCTGGCAGTCACACAACTACCCAACTACCTGGGTAAAGAAATCCAAAACAAACTGATAGACCTCATCAGAACAAAAATAGTGGAAGAAACCAGTTATCCGATTTCTGTTTTGATTTTCTTGTTCTGCACATGCCCAGCTTTGTTCACATGTAGGGTTAGACTCTCACGGTTAATGCAGCGATTAGGCTAACAGACCACACATAGTTGAACACTACACTGATAGATGTTTCTTCATGCAGACTCTTTTACAACACACCATCCTTCCACACATATTGCATTTAGCCTTTCATTTACTTCTGTGCACTACTGAATGTCCATCTTCCACTAATGCTTTAGCAGAGCGTAACAAAACAAAACCATGTGATGCACCTGACAGATAGATATCTCCACTTCTATGTATTTTTGCACTTATCACGACCGTGTATTTGATGCATAAGATACCTTGGTAGGAACCAATAAGTGGAATCAAAATTCTGTTTTATAATGGGTACCTGGTTCTTGGAAATTTGGAACCTGTTCCAAAATGGGTTTTGATACTCAGCCCTATAAGGAACAGTTTGTGGAGATTCTGAAACGTAGTATAAACTCATCAAAATGAAAAAAATATTATGTAATAATAAAGTTTGAAGTTTACTTTTCATATTTCTGTGAGATTATCGGATGGATTATTGGCAAAGTAGAATTCCGTTTATTGTCTGAGTCATGTAAACCTGGAGGTTTCCTATTATCTGATTAGTCAAGTGCATGTATATTCTTTTCATTATATTGTTGACATAATTTTCTGCAGTTATTATATTATATATATTATATTATATATTATATTATATATTATATTATATATTAATATTATAATAAATACTTAATGTATTATTTAAACGGTATTCCCAAAAAGTTTTATGTCAATTTTTCTTTAATGCAGGTTGTACTGTTTAATGCTTTTTGTAATCACACAAAGCTGTCTATGTGAGTGTCTAAACACCATGATTAATGAATGAATGAAGCAGGACACCAGCCAAAATCTTGCTTAGAGCACTGCACTTGTCAGGGTCAGCTCAGATGTCAACAGAATACATACAATAGTTAAGGCTCTGATGCAAAATATTACCTGATAACCCAGGGTGTAGTATTTCTGTTTGTCTGCTGCCCTCCTAGGGCTGAGTGTTGGATCTGCTACCTGAGTCATTGACCCATACACAGCATCACGTTCCTTCTCGTTCATGGCCTCTGTTTTTATCCCTCATCCAACTTCTGTGAAAATCAACATTACCCCAAGGTCATCACTTCCTCTGTCGTTCAGGACTGGTAAGATGTACGACAATTTGTGTTCTGCAAACAAACAAATAAGGCCAAAGAAAACAGACAATAAGGTTAAAACAAGACTAGTCAGAAACACACACACTTCAGATATGGAATTTAGAATAGTCAGTTAACTTAAATGCCTGTCTTTGCAACTGTGTGCATACAGTGGGTTTAAATACAGTGGTGCTTGAAAGTTTGAATCATTTATATTTTTTTAGATTTCTGCATAATTATAAACAAAAACACCACTTGTCACAAGTTATAAAAGTCATATAATAAATCAAATGTATTAAAAAAAAGTATAAAATGTCACCCCAGTTATACAAATGAGAAATATTATACTCAGTCATGTATTTATTGAAAGTGGCACAGAGGTCTTGTGTGTAGCACTGTTGCTCTGGGTTCAACCCCAGGTGGGGTGGTCTCTGTTCTTTCTGTGTGGAGTTTGCATGTGATCCCCATGTCTGCGTAGGTTTACTCCGGGTACTCTGGTTTCCTCTCACAGTCCAAAGACATGTGTATTAGGTTAATTCTATCTAAAGTCTATCTAAAGTGTTCCTAGTGTGTATGAGTGTGTGAGTGCATGTGCCCTACGATAGATTGGCGCCCTGTCTATGGTTGTACCCTCTTTCCACCTTGTGCCACCTTATAGGCACTGGATTTCCCACCACTGTGATCAGTTAATTTTTTAATATATGTGAGTTGCAAAAGTAGGTGAATTTTTTTTATTATCTTACGTAGGCTAACTGTGCAGTGCTGGCTGCAACTAAAGGACTGAGGTAACTGTTGATCAGTTTTGTGCATTGCCTTGAATTGTAGCCCATACGTCTGTATAGAATGGCTTAGACTCATTGGTTTGCTGCATGGCCCACATTCTCTTGAGTCACTGCAGAGATGACCTATCATTTTTCTTTAAAATTTGCTTCTATAGTCCCTAATTCATTAATCCATGTTATGTTAAGGGCTAGCCAGCTGGAACAAGATGCAGCGGAACAGGCCCAACAGGTACCACCACGATAATACCAGGTCCTTGTGCAGGAATGCTGGGTTTACCTTTCTCCAGACTTAATGCTTCTCTTTTATACAAAGTTCCATTTTGGTCTTATCACTACCCAAAACATTTACCTGATTAACCTTCTCTCCACATCTTTCACAAACTATAAATGGGCAGCAGTGTTTGTTTTAGAGAGCAGTGTCACAAGTACTGATACTTTGGTACCAAGCGGCATAATCAGTTTATTTGAGTAAAGAATGGCACAACAACAACATGTGGAATGGGATCAACAAAAGCAGGAGAAACTACAGGTCCCCTGCAACTAGTTGGAAATAAAGATCCCAAAAAGCACGCTACATGTATTAGTTATTGCTGCCAATAAAAATGAAATTGCAGAACTCTGCAAAGTGTTTTTAATTTAGAATGATGGATGTAGAGCAAAATGAAAGTGGAGAGTGATTACACCCATGGGAGAAAAAGAAGAGACTAAGAGTAGAAAAGGTAGAATAAATAACTGCAATTAATTTAGATATACAGTTCTTAGTCAGGTTTTACAGTTAAAAAATAACATTTGCAATGTAATGTAAAAGGATCGCACACTGGCCCTGGCGTCATGGTTCCGAGCACTGTTCAAATCATCATAGCACTTTGCATTTTGGCTGTAGTACAGTGCAATAAGTGGGACCACAGATTCACAGTAGATCACATGTTCTAAAATCAACAAAGCAATGCGAACAAATGCTTACGTTCAAATTATCTCGGCTACCATTACATGGTGGTAATATATATTCACATAAGTGAAGCTGAACGCTTTATTTAAAAAATAATAATAAAAATCACAGTGAGGACACATTTTTTGTGTGTATAAAAGCCATTTGTGTAAATCCCTTTCCCTAATTTCTGCTTTCTGGGTTTAAACTATTCAATCATTTTCTGCAATTCACACTGAACTGAAAACTAAGTTTTCCTAATTGTCTTTTCAAAACATCACCATGTATGTCAAGCAGGACGGCACAGCAAACCATATCCAAATCATTTGATTTGTAAAACGTTTTTATTTGTACACGATTTCATGTAACACGTTTTGATCTACAATGTGGAAAACGGTAGAATCAAACAAATGCTTGGAACAGTTGAACCCTAGATACTAGATACCAAGTAAGCTTTGAACTTGGAGTGGTTTTTTTTGTTTTCTGTAGATCGAACCCCCTCCTGGGGAGGGTAACAATGGTCTTGAATTTCCTCCAGTTTTACATAATCTGACCGTGGATTGGTGGAGTTCAAACTCGTTAGAGATGGTTTTGTAATATTTTCCAGCCTGATGAGTATCAACATCTTTTTTTCTGAGTACTCTTTTGTTTGTGCAATGACACATTTTGATAGATCCCTGTTCTTTAAATTAAAATGTGCCCATTTACATCTCACTGATTGAAAGATAAGATAGCCTTTTATTATCCCACAAGGGTAAAAATGTCATGTTACGGCAACAGATAAAAAAAATATGATATAAAACATATATGTACTATAATAATATAAAAATGTAGAATTGTTATTGCATATAACATGTTGCACAGTGGATGGCTAATGTTTGTAATACAGTATGTATCGCTGTGACAGATACATGTGATCTGCTAGGTAAGATGTTGATTGTACATCCTGACGACAGTAGGAAGGGAAGAGCTGTAGTATCTTTCGTATGAACACAGCTGGTAAAGGAGTCTGTCACTGAAGATGCTGCGTAGTGTTGTGGCCAGTTTATTGTTCAAGTGAATACCCAGGTACTTATAATTGTTGACTATCTTAATGTTCATTGCCTGGATGTTCACTGGTTTGGGTGGAGTAGTCCTTGTCCTATGAAAGTCCATAACCAGCTCTTTGTTTTGACCTGTAGGTAGTTCTGCTGGCATGTTGTGCTGTACTCCCTGTACTCGCTATCATCATCCAGAATGTAACCAACAATAGCAGAGTCATCTGAGAACTTCTGTTTCTAATTTCACCTTCAAAATAAACTGCTAGTCCTAAAGGTTCTCATACCTTTGCCACTTCCAGATGTGGAATATTGGCTAATGTTTGTACTGTTTAATTGGGATCTCTTATACAAGGTGAATCAAAAGTCACATGAAACCCCTTAATTTCAGAAACAAATCATGTAGCATACCAAAGAAGGCCAGAATTGTCTAACTGTCTCTGGTTTAAAAGATATCAACATAGAAAATTGCATCAACAACTGGGAACATTGCCTGTGATGCACAGCTATTTGACGTGTTCAGTGTGCTGTCATTGGTGCGAACACACAGCTGAATGCGCAGGATTCAGTCGTTATGAACCCACATGAGAATCTCTGGAGATGTGTTGTCACAAGCCTACACGATGCCATGCTAAAGATGGTGTTTGCTGCGGATTTTTTCAGCATACACAATTTGTTTGAGATGACCTCAGAGATAAAAGTCAAGTGGTGTTAGGTCGGGTGATCTGGGTGGCCATTTCACAGGTCAAATGCCGGCCAATCCAATGACAAGAGAATTGAATATTTAGCCACTGACGAACACATATTAGAATCCATATAAGGGCTGACTGTCTGACACCACATTCTGCTCACATTGTGTGCTGCATCATGGACAAAGGTTGGTAAAACCATTGTTGAGAATTTTTTCTCTTCAGACGACCACTACATGACTTGTCTTTTACAGTCCTGGTTTTTCTGAATTTGGGATGCAACAGTGCTGTGTGAAATTGGTGGTCTTTCTGGGTGTCGGTTGTTGAAGTCTGCTGCTATGATACAGCATCTGCGTTACATCAGAATCATCAATTAATCTTCAGTTACCTGTGATGAATAACGAAAGTCATGTGTTTCTGTGTTGAAAACTTTTGAACCACAAAAGATATTGCAAATCTTATTGTGGTAATCAATTTCTGACAATACTGGTCTTCTTTGATGGGGGCCATGTATTGGAGATAACCTAAAGGAAGTGCCCCCACATTACTTGCTGAGGTATTCAGATATGTTATTTTCCTTTTGTTTTTGAAATACAAGGGTATCCTGCAGCTTTTGACTCACCTTGTACATTAAAGACCTGAAACTACAGCTTCCATACATGCCATTTACTTAATTCATTTAATATGTATACAAATTGATACAATTGATACAGTACTATAGGCAGTACAATGAAATACCATGCAGTATCATACAATTCACAAATTTTAATAATAAGATGTAGTATTGTAATTATGAAGAAAAACACAGTGATTCACATCCCCCAATGTGTAAACCTATTGCCACAACTGACTGAAGGCATGATTCACTAACCATGCAGACATGAAGAAAAAAAGACACAAGTCTACCCACACCTAACTTCCTTCATTATCAAAACACTGGCTCTACGAAAGATCACAGAATGACTACATTTTCCAACCAAAATACGGAAAGTCTTGCAACACATGTTCATGCATACATGGTGTATGTATGTCTGTATCTCTCTCTATCTCTCTCTCTCTCTCTCTCTCTCTCTCTCTCTCTTTTATTAATGTCATTAATGTCTAAAACACTGTCAGCAAAGTGTTACACATCTCTGTGTGAAAATTGATAAATTGGGCCCAGTTAGCCATTTTGTGTCCCTGGTATCATGTTTGTTAGTGTTACAAGGTCTCAGGTATGAATGAGCAGCAGGTTGTTAGATTGCTGTTATCACTCTCATGCTGGCCACTGAAATTTCAACATGGCACCTCATGCCTAAGAACTCTCTGAGGATCTGAAAAATAGAATTGTTGCTACATAAGGATGGTCTAGGCTATAAGAAGATTGCCAACAACC
>JAUZSU010130286.1:0-16855 GCA_034780255.1 Parotocinclus maculicauda
ATGTATGTATGTGTATATATATATATATATATAAATTTACTGTCACATTTTATGGTTTCCTTAAAATGGCCACAAGTCGATCGTTATTTTTCCTTAAACAACCCCTTAAATTCGTTACACAAAACACCTTAGCAACCAAAGCAAAGTTTATGGAGATAAGTGGGAGTGTTTCATGACGAGGAGAACCGCCTGGAATGATGAGCAGCTCACTTTAAACTGAAGATTTACCCAGAAATACCTCTTACCAAATTACAAATACTGTAATTTGTCAGTGTCTAGAGTTGGATCACTCTACTTTCCATAGCTGTGCGATTCCCGCTTCATTGCAATTAATTGTAAAACGTACCTTTTGTATACGTAGTAGTGTTACCAGCTCTCTGGTTGTGGGTTCATTCAGGAGGTGAAAGGGCAGAGAGAGAAATATAATAAAGGAATCCGAGAGACTTGATTTTTAAATATATTTAAAACCACTTTTAATGAAGCGGACTGCACAGCTACATCAGCTGTAGGACTCGAGAAGCACAACAATGCTTTTATTCTTTTCTCCTCCTCTCTTTCTTACGCATTGAATTTGCTTTTTAATATGTTCTTTCATTTATCGTATTCCTCTAGTAAAATAATATTTTTTGTCCTCTGGCAAGTTTGGCTTCCGTGCTTTTTTTTCTTCCCTTTTTTAACATTTTGAAATGATCTGCTAATAAAGGACACGATCGGCCTGAAGAGCGTTGCGCAGGTCAACAATTATTTTTCCATTGAAACGGTAGATTTTTACTTCCGTAAAACCGCTTTCAGTAAAGCAAATCCCTTAACGCATATCCTTAGCTAAGGCAAAGTTTTAAGGCATACTGTGCAACACCCTTAAATTATTATTAAACTAAAGGAAAAATTCAACCTTAATTGTCATACTTAATTAAAATCTTAAGGTGCTTTGTGCAAACAGGCCCTGGATTCCACCAAGCCATCACTGTCGGGCACTTTGGCAAAACCCTTAACCTTCAACTGTTCAGCTCAAATCACTCTGGATAAATCACTCTGGATAAATCACTCTGGGTAAGGTCATCTGTTGTGAATGTAAAGTCTAAGACCTTTCTGCTAATATGGTGCTGTTGCTTCATTTGGAACCATTCCTTGCTGGCAATGCTGGTTTTGGTCCAGCACCAATTGCATCACATGTCAGCTGGAAAGCTTTAAAGATCAGCGTTAGGAGACAATGACTATTCTATGACTTACAACCATGGATCAGTTTCCTGTTGAGAACAAACGTCTGATCCTGCCATCGCAATTAACTAAACTAAATCTAAATTCTAACTAATCTGCACTGCTAATATCAATGCCTTTCCTTGCTTATCAATTGACTTTCCTTTCCACGTGGATCGACAAATTATACTTGAAGGGTATTGCTGGAAAGCTGGACCAGAGAAAGAATGAAATTCAACTTAAGCTACAGCTGAAATGAAAATGCAGCTATTGCATTTGACAGATTGGAAACACACCTTTTACAAATCTCTTACATTGCTTGTGCAAATTGACTTTGCTATTTTGAGATTTTAGTAAAGCAAGACCCAGTGTAATGAATTGTAGTGAAGGCTTGGTGTGTAGAGTGTAGGAATACAGCATACATTGTATGTGAGGATATTTGGAATAGAGTCCTTAGGGAAAAAAGGCAAAAGTAAAGAAGTTAAAAGGACATTTTCCGTTCTTTTATATAGAACTTCATATAAAACACTTCATTAAAAAACTCTATGCCACCAACGAAAACTGGATGCCGATACCTGCATTTCTCTGAAATTTAAGGCTTTGGTTTGGACTGTATCCTGTTGTATAGCTACTTTCAAATTACCAGACTGAAGTGAAAGTGAATTTGTTTTTGCCTTAATGTTGCTTAGATATATTTTTTTTTAGGGCTGTGTGGACGTATCAAATCCGTGATCTTTTAAAATCAGTTTGAGTCACTTTCATATATTGTCCTAGATCGGATACGTATCCGATCCATGGACACGCGTCTTGAATGAGAATGGTCAGATGCATGCGCTCATCATCATAAATCCATTCAAGCAAATGTGGAAGGAACCTACCGAAATAGGGTTGTATTTGAAATAATTGCCAAAGAATTTATCAAACCGTGGCTACAAACAAACATGGCTACAATGCCAAAAAAAAATAAAGAATCAGGCCTAAGTATAAAGGGGCAAAAGTCTCTAATCAAAGTAGCGGTCAGCTAGACTTTGTCTGCATTCTGAACCTGAGCATGTAAATCAGTTGAGCTGTTTTTCCACTCTAGCAAAATGTGTTCCACATATGAGCTGCTAACGCATCCATAACACGTTTGTACGTTGAGTCGTCTCACAAATCGAATGTTTTTTGTTGTCGGCAACGTGTATATGCGTATAAACGTACACATGTGAGACGTTTAGGGACAGATTCATTCACATTACAGACAGATAGAGGTTACTCACGTTTGTAAATGTGAACCCTCAAGATGGTCAAATTCGATCTGAGCCAAAAATCTGATTTGAGCAGTGTGGCTTATAATGTGAACATAGCCTAAAATAGCCAAATCTCAAACCAGGCTGGAGTAGCTGAAGTGCTACACACTGGAATGTGTTTAGAAGAAGATTATTTTGTGTTAATATTCTGTTTTGTTCCAATAATAATACCAGGTATTAATCACGAGTGCCATGTAGGCAGTGTTGAGCGACACTGCTCAGTGCTCATTAAATAGAAGGCTTCGCTGCATCTGGTCTGTGCTCATGAATGCATTTCTGTGCTTGTGTTTTGGTCATCGTCTTACTCTCCATTAAAGATACTATTAAAGCTCCATAAACATGCTTCAAGAGTTCAAGCCTTTATTCCCTAAACTCGTGTTTGCTCACTGTCTGATATCTTCTCTGGTCTCTAAATGAGCATGTCATAAACCATGTGTGCTCCAAAATCTTGTTTTTTCAACTGATCACATTATTAACACACTGAATAATTAATTAGCTAATGACAACCCACCTCTGCTGTGTCAATTGTTGTGAACGACTGTGTAATGTATAAAATATACAAGTAGGCAATGCGGCATGAGGTGTAATCTAATTTTGAATATACTCAGTCTGGGTTGCCAGGGTGGACTTAAATGTTCAACTCTCAGTCTTGTTTCAAAGCCACCATATTATCTGCAAGAAACAGCCTCACACATGTTATGTTTAAAAAAAGGTTACTTTATCTTCAAGCTACTATCCTCCATTTGTTTTTTATTTTATTGTATGTAAAATTGATAATATTTAGAAATACTTTGTAGTTGTTCTGCACAGCAACTGCATCCCCGATTCAAGCCAGACCAAGGACTGCACCCGCCAGCGTGGACATTTGCATGTCCTCCCCATGTCCATATAAGCTTACTCCGGGTGCTTCAACTTATTCCCACAGTCCACAGATATGCAGTGGGTTCATTCATTATACTAAACTGGCCTGATCTGTGTATTGATGTAACCTTGTGTTTGTTGTTAAATTGCCATCGATGCTGAAAGCGACGCTAAACCAACCAACCGAACAAACAGCATATAAAATACGATGGGGGGGAGGGGGATAGGGTATCTATAAAGTGAATATAGATCACCTTGATGTTGGAATGGACTGTGGTCAACAAATAATATAAACCTAGTTCCAAACAGAAATATTGTAGTTATTGATAAAGAAATACAACCTGCAAATTATTATAATATATTTCTAACCACAGCAGTTCTTGTGATAATAGCCAGCTGCTGGGTTTGAACCCCAGGCTGGTCCTGCTATTCAAAAGTCATGTCGTGTGAAAACGGAACCCTGAGGGGTCAGGAACCATCTCCCCTGCCTGCATTCTGAGATACACTTCCCCCACCCCTTACCGTCAAGGTGGGCAAAATGCTTTGATGAATGCTTTGCTTTTTGCTGATAATTTGATTTTATTGGTATTTATTGGTAAAAGCAACTGAGATTGTTGATTGCTTTGGAAGAATTTGTGTGACGTAACTACTCAAACTAGACGATTATGAACTCTGGGATAGACTCCCCCCATCCCTCACCACCAAGGTGGGCAAAAAGCTTGATGAATGGAAAGGAGAAATTCTCTAGTGCCCAGTGATGCACAGTTCATGTGTGCATATCACTGGTTCATTAGAAACTCAGAACTGAAGGTTTGGGGGAAAATGCAGATTGACATAAAGTATTTTTAGTGATGGGATTTCCAGAGAATTATCTCCGTTATCTCTGTGCGTGTGTCTGTGCGTGTCTGTATATGTGTGTGTGTGGGCACACGTGCAATTGAGCAAGCATCATTCTTTGTTGAACAATTGTCCTTGGAGGGTGTGTGTATACGTGTGTGTGCATTGGTGGGTGGAATAAGTATGCAGTTTATATGTACGTCTATACCAATTAGGTTTTGGGTGCATGTGCAAGGTTGAGCTCATGAATGCGTGTGTGTGTGTGTGTGAGTGAGTGTGTGTGTGCTAGCGACAGGGGTAATAAGCATAAGAGAGCACGACGAAACAGAGTCACACTCCCGAGGTTCACAGACAAACTAATTTACTTATTGACAGTACCTGCATGTCTCAGTGCCTTCGTAAAATGAACAATTGATCAGACTTTCTCTCTCTCGCTCCTTCTCAGTCACCCTGTTTCACCTTCGGCCTTTTGATTTGTACGCCTAGCACGTCCCGTCTTTAATATAATTACAGAACATTGTGTGGTTGGCTGGTCGTTAGTGACAGAGGAAAATAATCAGAGTGTTTTGGCCCAGGTGAAGGTGTTGGCTTTTGTGGGAACGAGATGAGAGACGAGCTCTGAGATGGATCAGCAAGATTGACACTTCCTCTGATGAATTGCTGAACAACAGGGTGGCAGAGCGAGACAGAAAGACGCTGAGAGACTAACAGAGGTAGAGAGGCGGGAGGGCCTTGACATGCTAGACCGCTCCCCTGTGGCAGCCCTTATGGAAAATCAAGGGCGCCGCTGCGTGACGTTTGTTTATTTTCCATTAATCATCATTTGAACTCGAGGTGTGATTAAGGGGCTGTGTTTTGTGGACAGTGAAGCAGTGAAGTGTGGCTTTCCGTACTGAGTGGATTGATTAGTAATAAGTTGATCTCAGGTCAGAGGGTTCTTGCACCTGTTACTTACCTAATCTGATTCTCAGAGCACCAAGTCTTAATGGGATACAGTCTAATACAAGACTATGGGCCCCACTATTCGAATGGCATGATTAGTTAATTTTGTAATAAAAAAAATAAGAGTGGGCAGCATGGTGGCTTGGTGGGTAGCACCACTGCCCCACAGCAACAAGGTCCCGGGTTCAATCCCAGGGTGGAGTGGTTTGGGTCCTTTTTGTGTGGAGTCTGCATTACCCACAGTCCACATGCATGTTAGGTTAATTAGTGTCTCTAAAGTGGCTCTTAGTGTGTGACTGTGTGCATGACTGTATGTGTGTGCACCCTGCGATGGATTGGCGTCCCATCTGGGGTTGTTCCTGCCCTTGCGCCCGGAGTTGCCGGGTGAGCACTGGCTGGCCCGTGACCCCGTGTGTATTAAGTGGAAGATAAAATGAATGAAAAATTAAGAGTTAAACTCTGCAGGACAAAGCAAACAATCTGGATTATCCTGAAAGATGTCTAAACCTTTAGCACATACCAAAATTGCCTTGCAGTGTTCTCCAAGCAACCACCAAGCCCTGACCAATAACTTCACATGACTAGATCATGCTCTTGAGTCTTGAGATTGACCGGGTGGCCATAGAAGCCTATCACTGAAGATTCTCATAAACAGTTCTCATAATGCAGTTGCTTCCAAAATCAATTCATAACTCAATAGTAAGTGTTTTTTCTTTTTCTACCCATTTGGTATGTCCAAGTACCCAGGCTTTTTGCAACATCCCCCATCATATTAGTGATGCCCTGCTGAGGAAGGAGTGCCAAAGACCAGCATCTGTACTAGTGGTTGACCAATTTGGGTTTTTTAAAGACTGCTACTTAGGGAGCAGGGTGACCGACGGCTGCCAATATCATATTTTCTGAAAATCACAATTGCTTTAAAAGCAATAGTGATAGATTAGTGCACATGGTAGCAGCAATTTTTTGTTTTTAATCCCAGTCCCAGTTAAGAGCAGCAAGCTGTAACGCTGGACACAAAGTATTATGTCTTTTCATTAATGGCCAAGCCCTCATGGAATGTTCTTTCTGCATTTATTTACTTTTAGTCACTCAGTAGTCCCAGTTTATGAGCTAAATGTTGTAATGCAGGTTTTCGCTTTGTGTGCTCACATCTCACGGTCTTATTATCTCAAAATTGTATTACTCAGCCCGCATAATCGTATACCACTACCAATCTAACACTATTCTGTAACTCTCAGCTGTTGACTGATTTATTTCACTACGGGTGGCATCTTCGTCCGCCATCTTTGCCAGTAACTCATTCCAAAAATGGAGCCATTGTTGCAGCGACAATGGAGATGATCCTTATCTGACTGTCCCTCCCAAAGACATGGGTAGTACTATCTGTGTAGCATCAAGCCTGTCTGAAAGCACCTCTGAGACTTAAACACACAGGCTTATGTAGTAGTGGGATAGCATATTCGCCTGCTTTGCTACCCAACAGATCATTGTTCTAAACTACAAGCTGTATCACTTGGTGGTCCCAATAAATTAGATTATTATGGATGTCACGGCTGAGCTGTTGTTGCTCCTAAAATGATCTGCGTCATAAGAAGAGCATTAACAGTTGGAAATGCGATACCCTGTGAAAATCTTTGAGGTATTGCCAGTGTATGTCCTTGGAGTTTGGATGGATTTACATATGATTTCTTAAGGAAGCGTGTCTTGTAATGAAATGAGTGTCCACATAATTTCCTAAAAAAGCAGTATCTGCTGTACATTTGAAGGCTGTGTTTCTCTCTTAGCTTTTATCCTATAAGTTGTTGTTTGATGACTTCAGGGTTTTGATGCGAGTGTACATGTGACAGTTTGAAGTAATCAGTGTCTTGGTGAAATGTTCGTAAATGGCCCAAATGGCCCAAATGGCACCTTGGAATGATGAAGGTCTGCCAACCCAAGCAGATCTAACACACTGGCGATCTTCCCAGGGCACGTGCTGGGTCAACTGTGCCTCACAAAAACAAATCTTGGATGCCACCTGGTCACAGGGTTCTCAAGGTGCAGCTCTGTGCTCTGTCAGACTAAAAAGAACTCATAGAAAATACAATTATTCTACACCCCAGCCAAAAAAGTAGTGTACAGTCTGTGAACAAAAGGCCAGCAGATCAGGAACCTCAGGGTCATAACAGATTGGGTGTGCTTTCATCATCTGGGCAGAGTTGATGGGAGGGTTATGTAGCCTTGGTGACACATTTTAGGCAACAGCAGGTTGATGTTGTTTATTGATTAAATATCACAAAAGTAGCTGAGTGCATTACATATTCAGAAGTAATGTGAAGCACCGAAGCCTGAATCAATGATGTCATAGCTCATAAGCCAGTAGGGCATTGCTTCGATTTTTGTCCCTTTAGTGTGCTCAGGTGATGGATGGGCACAAGCCAGATTGATGCGTTTGTCAGAAGTTTTAGCGGCGGTGTGTAAGGTTTAGAGGCCGAGGTCTGAGCAATATTAGCGCTGTCGACACAGGTGGTAAATGGGGTCGTAAAGGCCTAGGATTGTGCCTGTGTGGGCGTGTGGCACCCAGGAAAAAGGGCTTTGTAATAGCGTTGATATAGCTGCCGGGAAGGAAGTTTATTAGGCTGTTAGTGCCAGTGTCTCAGTCTGCTCATAAAGCAAACAACAACCCAGAACACACACACATGCACACACACAACTAATAGAACATTACAGTGTGATAAATAGGAGAACTGAACATGCTGCAGCTCGGTGTTTGTATTCCCTGATGTGGAACTTTTGATATTTGTGCACGGTAAATGTGTCAGAAAGGCAAACAGTGGCAGGCAAAATACCTCGATTTACCACCAGGGGGCATGCATAATCAACCAAATAAGATTAGTTTACATTTATAGCATTTTGCAGGTCTTTTGACAGAACGCCTTAGAACAGATATAGAACTACATTTACATTTACAGTCCTAGCAATTGTGGGTTAAGGGCCTTGCATACAGGCACAACAGTGGATGCTTGACTGTATCATGAATTGAACCGTGGCTATTCTGGTCATTAAACCACTACCCTTTCAATCCACTGTACCATGCCAGGCCCAATATTTTCAATTCATCACTAAGATCAATTTAAACCACTACCACATGCTGATTTTTAGTCAGGAGCTGGAAGCACAGAGGTATGAAAAGAGGTTATCATTAGCCTTTACTTTTACAGGATTTGCTCACCACCATGATGGTCGTTTATTTGAAGCTCAAGTTTATATAAGAATTATATTTAAATAATTACTATATATAATCAAATAAATAGCAACCAATGGGGCTGCTAATGCAGCGGGCAGGGAGATGATCACTATGGGTCCGTTTTTCCCTCAGACATGAGCAATTGTTTCTGTGGGGCACGCAGTCAGGCCAGCAGCACTGCCAAGACTCAGTGATGACTCCGTGATGACTGCCAAGACCCAGGACGTGGTAATGGGCTAGCATATTTAGCGTCTATGGCACCTGAGCACACAAGCCCACAGAAAGAAGGTTAATTAAATAGGAATAAGTAAATAGGAGTGGACACTAAGGTTGAGTAAGTTTGAGTTTTTCACCGTCAGTCTTTAACCATCTCTTTCACAATAAATTGGTATTCGTATGTTATATTACTATATATAATTAAACAATATTGTTTTCATCTTATTCTCATAATGAATTAATTCTTAGCACAAATTAAATGGTAGATCTCTCTATCATTTAAGGCAATCTTAATATTACAAATCATTTTCAAGGAACTGAGTTTGGGTCAGTATCTGATCACCTTTATTGGGAGCATTTGTTGCACTGCAATCAACGAGGATTATTTATGACCTTATTCTTGTAACATCGCCGTCTCTTTTATATATTCAAACTCTATGAGAACGGTCACACGTGTAAGATTTCCAGCACCCGCGTGTCCATTCCCTCACATGCAGCTGTTCTTCTGCTTGCTGAGTGGACTAGGGATGATTAAACAGATTTCGATTTTGTAAGATTAGACGTTACTACTTAGATTAAATCTTAATACATACTTTTTCTTGTTAGGGATAAGTTATAATAGGGACGGATACTTTGATCTGCACAAAAGGGTGGTGCTCTTGTACATGGGTGCACATGTTTGATGTATTGCTTTCTTTAACAGCCACTTTGCATCTACCTTTCTTGCAGATTGGATATCTGTCCTCAAGGACAACCCTGCGTTCATTTTGGGGGTATCTAAAGTAATCCCATGCTGCTGATTTTACTTCCTTTAGGGAGATGGAGATTGGTAAAATCCGTTTCGCTTCTCTCTGCCGTTTTGTTTAAGTGTGGTGGCAATTGCCGAGTGTGCCGAAGAGAAAAGGAGATACGCATGCATGGTGAGCTTCATCCTTTTTATTGACTTTTTACCCAAATAAGCAGGTAATAAGCAAATGTACATGGTATGATAACCATCCATTTTTCTGCCATGGTATCCAAACTGGTTACCACTGCAACCCTAGTGGAGACAAATAGAGCTTAGAGAATAAATTGGTGCACAACATCTGAAAGCAAGTGACTTAGACTGCTTCAGACATGATGTAAATAGCAGGAAATGTGACAGGTGAGAGGACTCAATATGCCAGTGATCCCAGCATGAGACTGGGTTGGGGTGTGTGTGTGTGTGTGTGTGAGTGAGTGAGTCAGAGAAAGTCTGGGAGAGGATGGGATGTGAAATTTAGAAGGCAGAAGAACTGCTAATTAGTTTTAAGTAAATAATTTAAGCATTTTAATGGATGGGACATACTGTCATGTTCTAAATTGTTGGCACCTCTGCAATTTTACCAGAAAATTAACTATTTATTTCAGAAATGTATTGCAATTACACGTTTTGTTATACAGAAATAGTTTCAAAGTTTCCAAAAAATGGAATTTAAATTCGCCTCAGGCAAGGAACAGGTGTGGGCAATATAAAAATCCCACCTAAAACCAGATAAAAAGGAGAGAAGTTGATATTTTAATATTTGCATTGCATGTCTGTGTGCGCCACACTAAACATGGAGAGCAGAAAGAGGAGAAAAGAACTGAGGACTTGTAACCTTGGGATTGTTGATATTTGTCCACAACGGTTCTCAAGAGATCTTGATGTTCCTTTGTGCACAGTGTGTAAAATAATCAAGAGGTTTACAGCCCATGGCATCATAGCTACTCTCCCTGGACATGGGCGGAAAAGAAAAATTAATGAAAGGTTGGAACGTAGGATAGTCCGGATGGTGGATAATCAGCCTCAATCAAGTTCCAAAGAAATTCAAGCTGTCTTGCAGGCGTATTTTTTTTTAAAGGTCGTATCAGTGTCAGCGCGAACTTTCCGTCGACATTTGAATGAAATGAAACGCTATGGCAGGAGACCCAGGAGGACACAGAGACCAGACTAGAAAAATCTAGAATGCAGTTTGCCAAAATGTGTGTGTTAGCCCAAATCTTTTTGCAAAACGTCTTGTGGACAGACGACACCAAGATAGCTTTTCAGTAAAGCACATCATTGGACCGTTTACCGAAAACAGGGTGAGGCCTACAAAGAAAAGAACCCAGTACCTACAGTCGAATATGGTGGAGGTTCAAGAATGTTTTTGGGTTGTTTTGCTGCCTCTGGCATTGGGTGCCTTGACTGTGTGCAAGGCATCATGAAATCTAAAGATTACCAAAGGCTTTTGAGTCGCAATGTAATGCCTTGTGTCCTAGGTCATGGGTCTTCCAACTGGACAGTGACATTTACATTTACGTCATTTAGCATACAGTTCATACATTCTTGCAATCCAAGCAATTGTGGGTTAAGGGCCTTGCTCAGGCACCCAACTGTGGCAGAGGTGGGATTTGAACCCTGGACCTTCTGGTCCATAGTCCAGTGTCTTAACAACTAGACGACCACAGTCCCACCAATGACCCCACATATACTTCAGAAAGTGATGGAAACAACACACTGGAAAGTTCTGAGGTGGCCAGCAATGAGTCCGGATCTAAATCCCATTAACCACCTGTGGAGAGATCTTAAAATTGCTGTTGGAAAAGGCACCCTTCAAAGATGAGAGACCTGGAGCAGTTTGCTAAGGAAGAGTGGTCCAAAATTCCAGTTGAGAGATGCAAGAAGCTTGTTGATGGTTATAGGAAACAACTGATTTTAGGTATTGTTTCAAAAGGGTGTGCAACCATATATTTAGTTAAGGGGTTCCAACAATTTTTGGACTTTTGCATAAAATTATATTAGATTTGGCTTTTTTTCCTGTTTTTCTGTGTTGTTCCAATACACACAAAGAGAAGATACATGTGTATAGCTAAACATGTGTACTTGCAATAAATTTCTTGGATAAATACTCCATTTTCTGGAGTGCCAACAATTTTGGTCATGACTGTACAAATGAGAAGGTAATTAGTGCTGTTTGTTTCTCTCCTCCTCACGCCTGTGCCACTCGGTGCAGATGTGTTGTATTTGAGCAGAAGCCAATTAACAGTGGAAATGTCGCAATGTGAAATCGTTTCACCATCTCCAAATAGATTGGATAAACAATTAAAATACACTTTTCATGTGAGGTAGCAATAATAACGTCGTTTATTATGGTGCATATCGTCACGAATGTTAAGCTTTATAGCACTTCATATAGTTTGTATTTTTGGAATCCGTTTCTTATATAGAACTTAAAACCCTGGATAACACGTTCAGCTAGGTATTGGAAACTGAGACCTCTAATTCTTTCATTGTGTATACATAAGATTTTTGTAGTATTGGATGAATGTGTGTGTGGTCCAGACTTCCTGGAGCTGCTCTTAAGAGGTAAGGCCACAATGCTTTCTTTCTTTCTCTCTCTCTTAAACACACACACACACACACACACACACACACACACACACACACACACACACCACAAGACTCTCGTTACGGCTACATTTCCTCACCCCTGTGGAAAACAGGGAGAACAGAAGCCTGTGTGGAGTCATTGGATCTTCTGGACAGAGATGGTGGTCCCTGCAGCAGGACACCCAATGGCACTTTAAGTGCAGAAACGATCAATTCCTCTGTTTTTAGCTTCCGTCCTCTTGCTCCCAAAGTCGATTCAACGAGCAGAGATCAGGTAATGGTCTCGGACAGAACTGCTCCCTGTAGTGCATGACAGGTTCTTCTGCTTATCACCTGGGTCTCGGTGGCATTTGTAGAAATATGTCACAGGTGTTTCTCTTCAGGGTTTTCTCCACATTGTAGCAGTTTGAAAGACACACAGTTTGTTCACACAGTTCAGCCAAGACATGTTTTATACTTTAAGTGCTTTAGTTTTATGTCTAGTGCTGCCAACAGTTACAGAGAGCTTATGGTTTAGCACTAGTCACTAAAGTTGTTGACAAAAATAAAAATGGAAAATGTTTATTATTGCACAATTCACTCTGATAGTCTGATTCTGTGATCTGTATCACGTTTTAGTGCTGTGCAAATGGAAACAAATTAGTGCAGCAAAAGTAAATACTTAATAACAAAAGCACCGACAGAAGAGTTTTGGTATTCAAAAAGTATTAAAAAGTTTCAAAGATCTGCTGCTTATTTTCAATATTTTTAAGAACTTGAAAGAGATAAAAGACAAAAAACCCAGCCAAATAGTTATTAGGCTTTTTAGAAGAAATCTTAGTAAGAGTTTTACTTCCTCCTTGCTACATGAACAGAGGTCTAAAGTATGCCTTTATTTCACTAAACGGCAACAGTTCCCTGTGCAATAAATCCCTTAAGGTAATAACTGCCAAACCCACTAACATGTATCTCTTGAACCATGTGATGAATCATGAATTTATTCTCCATCTAGAATACTGCAGAGATTTATGCTTGAAAAACAGCACACATTCCTTCACCACTGGCACAGATGACTAATCACAGAAAAGAAATGTTTATAGCGATAACATTTTAGAAGCCGGTATGTTTATCATTCAGTTTTCTTACATTTTCAACAGAAATTAGCCACTTTGACATTTGTCGTTGTGTTGACCACATTTAAATTCTGCAAGCAGTAAAGCAACCATGCACTGACCAGCTAAAATGTGGAACAATTTCAGAACCGAGCCCTGTTAACCACTAGGTTTAATTTACATGTTGGTGCATCTGCTCGTAGTTCTTAAGAAGAGTTTAAAGGTCTGAACTGTAAAAGGAAACATGGTCACAGAACCTGTTACTGTTTACACATCCATTTAGAGCTAATATGTTCCTGATTGTTTGCGAAACCCATCTAATTAACTCTAATTATCTCTAACTGCTTGAGTAAAATCTTAAGAAGGTGGAGAGCTATCATGGTAGCTTCATGAACCGTGAGGAATACCTTAGTTGGTAAATAATAATATATAAATATAAATAATATGTGTTCATTAATATTTCTCATACTTATAAGTCAGCCACTTGGTCCGGACCAAAGCAGAAAATAATACATTGCTGCATTTTTGTCCTGGTTTGCTTAGTGTTCACAGGTACATTCTTAACATTGAACCAAAATAGGTAAAAAAAATAGTCACGTAAATAAGGTCACATACTGAGTGGACAACTTTCATGACATGTTGCAACTAAAAATGCAGAATTTTCATAGCTTCCACAACAATGTTTTACACATAAAAGAACCCATGCTGCAAGGAGACGGTAACGACTCTTACAATTAGACAGTATCAAAAAAGTGCAGTGTGTTGGTCTCTGTAGTGAATGTAAGGTATCCGGGCATTTTTAAACAATACCAGCAGTGGTGTTTACGTTTAAGCCCTTAGCAGTTTCACGGTGTGTGTGACGAGGGAAAGATCTGAATTTTTACTTTTAGCTGTCCAAGCAAAATCCAAACACGTTCTCTTTAAAAAAAAAAGGAAGGGAGACCTTTAAGTAGATTATTTCGGACCCTGAAAAGTGTCTTCGCTTTCAACGCGATTGTTAGTCTTTACAAAATAAAGCATATCTATCAAAAGAATTCAAACCTGTCAAATAACGGAGTTAGTGTATATTCTTAGGATCGCTGCCTGTGAATATAGGCTTCTTTCTAAAACTGAAACTTGATGAAAAGTAGAAAAGTGATGGAAACAGTCAATCATATATTGCTGTATACTGTAAACACACACACACCCACACACATCACACTCAAATCAGATTTGTGGGTAGCGTGGGGATAAAATTGCTTGCTTATCATGTGCAATCCTAGGAAAGAGGCACTCGTCTGCATACACAGTAATACACACTGTGATAGGCTAACTATTACCCTCATTCACTTGATGGGATGCCCACAGACACACACACACACACACACACACACACACACACACACACACACTAACTCTTTATACACATGAGACAACAGACGAGAAAAATGGCCCTAAACCCAGGCCTTAACCGCAATCCCTTTACAGCTTTTGAGGCCACAAAGTCATTTGTCTCTCCATTTAGGACCACTTTTCTGCACCATTTGAGCTTTGCTGTCTGAAATGGCACACTGGAGATCCAGACTGGTGCTGCTGACGTGGTGTGTGTGTGTTTTTGTGTGCCAAAGTTTCAGAGTGGAAGGCGCTGTGGGAGGTTAATGGTTTTTTGGCACATCGTTCCTCAGGTGAACATGCCGTGAGCCACAAACACACACATCTGGAGACCTGCAGCGACATTAAGGAAAATACGAGTATTTATCTGCACACATACAGTTTGGAACCTGCTGAGCGGTAAACACACAGCTAGCCATGCTGACATAATGCTTCATTCTGAAGTTATGACAACCTTTTTTCCAGGTCTGGAATGGATCTGAAATAGCCCTCAACTGTGTTGACATGGGTTAGGTCGTTCTGGCTAGGTCAGGTGTTTTATAGACACTATTGTCCATGCTTGAGGAAAGGTATGTGTGCTGGACTGATGCTCCACCCAAATTCTATTTTGATGTGCACCCAGTAAGTACAGGGCTAGGCTCTAGATCCCATGGTACACTGACCAGGACAAGCAGGAATAAAACATTAAAAAAGGTTACAGAGGCCGTACGTCCTTTATTAAAGATGACATCTAGAAAGGCTGCACCTCCTTCTGTGAGTCTGACATATACAGTGGTCAGACCTCTTTTATTGAGACTGACACTTACAAGCCACATTTCCTTCATTAAGACTGAGAACTACAGATGTCATGCTTCCGCTATTGAAAAGAGAGTACATAAGCTGCACCCCTTTTAGTGACATCGAAATTACTTTGTTGAGATTGACAAGTGAAGAAGCCACACGTTTTCTGGGACTGACGGGTACAGAGGCAGTCCTCCTTCTCTGGGAATGATATTTATAGAAGTCACACTTGCATCATTAAGACTGATGGGCAGAGATGTCACACCTACTTCTCTGGGATTAACAGGAATGTCACACCTTCATAATTGGAACTGATTTGACACTGGCTGTAGCTACTTTATTGGAAAGGACTGTACAGAAGCCACAACTTCATTGCTCGAACTGGCTGTAAAGACCACACCTCCTTCATTGGGACTGAAAGGTTACTGAATAGAACTCCGCAAGGTCTGCAGGTCTGGCAAATACAAATAATTATAAGGGTTTGACAGTTGGAGAGAAACACAAATTATATTTTTCCCCTCTCTCCAACTGTTTTAACCTTGCTTATACTGTTCAGGATCTCAGGGGTGTCCATGTCCAGAGTCTATGTCCAGACTAGACATTTCCTTTATATACTACAGAGAACTGTGCTCTTCTTTAAAACAGAAATGAAAGATCCAATGGGTGGATCCTTTTCCAGGCAACATATCCCGAGTTTCATAGTGCACTGTGATGCAAACTAGAAATCTGCCATAGCGCATTTTGGTTTGGTCGCAGTCTGGACAGCCTTCAAAGGAAATGCCTTCATAGACCACATCCTTTGAAGGATACAGCCCCTGGATTGGGATGCAGCTGCAGCCTCGTTTTCAAACTTTCCTGCATTTTTGAGTGCCTACAATTGCCCTATCATTCATGCACGTATTGCATCTTCTGCATTAAATTCTGAGGATGTGCAGACATGAGGCAGCCATGATACTCACACGTATGCGTCGGTAAAAGTATACCTTTGGACTTACAGGTACTGGGACTGGTGCACTGGTCTGAGCAGCTGGATTGTGAAACCCATGATTTGTGCAAAATAGATTTACTATCCACAAGAGTAATTTTGGAAGCGTAGCTCAATTACATTTGTGAGTGTGAGTGAGTAAGTCAAGCCAGGTGCGTATCAAAGCAATCTCCAGTGTACAGGCGCCCCCACTGTTCCTTATGATGAACGCTTCTTCTGAAAAACACTTACACTACACTAACACTCCATCAAAATGTACACACAGAGATCGAAAGAGAGCGAGAGCCCAAAATAATCTGCTCATATCGACACACAAACAAGTGATGCTTTGATGTAAAAATCACATACTGAGAGATTGGTGCTTCTGCTTCTGCTTGAAGAGGCAGTTACTCTGACTGACTGATGGACTGAGCCTCATTATTGAACACTCATGCTGAGGAGTCACACAGGGCATCCATATAGCAACCAAATCATAGACTAGCACCCCATGAGAAAAAACTCAAAAACTAACTCTGCTACCATATATATTTTTTTATGAAAATCCCACCCTATGCTATGCTTAGAGGCTATGCTCGTTTTGGTTGCTATGATTGGTGGACAGGGGCGGCACAGTGGTGCAGCAGTTAATGTGGTCGCCTCACAGCTCCAGCATCCCCAAGTTGAGTTCTGAGCACGGGCTTTCCTGTG
>JAUZSU010130297.1:0-16855 GCA_034780255.1 Parotocinclus maculicauda
GGAGTTGCCACCGTCTTGCCTTCTTGCTCAACAGGGGTTTTTTGTCTGTTACTGTTAGGGTCGTGCCGCGCCCGTTTTCGTTTCGCCGCGGCCGTCACGTGGGTTCCCGTTTCGCTTTTGTTTACGTTTTGGCGTTCCCCCACGTGGTGGTTTGTTTTGGTTTCCTCTGCTGCGATCTATTGGTTTGCATTTATGTTCGTCACGCCCCCCTTTTTATTTCGTGCACCTGTTCCTTTTTTCCCCTGACAGGTGCGCGTTATTTAAGCCTGGCGCTCACCAGCGCGTCGAGCGTCGGCATCCTTCTGGGTCCGCCACCTCCTGGGACACCTGGCACCCTGCGCGGCGGCTCGGCATCCGCCGAGAAGCCAGGATGGCTTTCCCCGGCTGCGAGGGCTTCCCGCCAGTTTCAGGTCCCAGGATCCGGGACGGGATGGACTTCCCTACCTCGATGCCAGACTGGGGTTCCGTTTCGGTTTTTATTATTTAATAAATGTTCTGTGTTTTTCTCTACCTGGTTGTCTGTCTGTGGATCATTGCATTTTGGACTCCGAGTAAAACCTCGTGGGGGTCCCTGGGGATATGGCGTGTCCAGGAATGGACTCGCAGAGATCTCCAGGACGCCCCCACTCTAACAGTTACTTTTGGAATCTGTAAAGCACTGTATAAATAATTTTCAATTTGAATTTGATCTGTGACTGCCTTGTCAACACCAAGCCTTTTCTCACATATTCACCAGGTCCTTCACCACTTCCAATGGATAAAATTATTCTTCAAGGCAGCGGACTGGTAGTTCCATTTCCAAAAGTCACATTTCTGGGCTAGGTATTTTGGTATTTTGTTACCACTTGGGGTCATCATATACAACAGTATGAGAAGAGTAGTCCTCATATGGCCAAAACCAAAGGAAAGAAAAGGAAAGGAAAGGAAATTTGAACAGCTGTACAGCTAACATTTCATTAACTACAAACACGTTAGAAAACGTTCATCCTGAAGATGAGATTGTCCAGAATCACCTACTTATTACAAATTAACTGACTTAATTTGTCAATGCTGTAGATTTCAATAAATCGTTTTCTTATTTTCTTATATGGTCTATGGTCAATGCATTTGCCCATAGAAGCTGAGCATGTATTCACGTCAGTGGGACTGCATGGATCAGTCTTTTTAATTAACTTGAAACTTGATGGTAATTGGATAAATGCTACAATTTTGTCCCACCCCTGGATGTTCAGCTCAGTTTTAGTAAGTTTTGGTATGTGCATGGAGAAATTACAACTTCAATTCCAATGAAGTTGGGATGTTGTGTAAAACATAAATAAAAACAGAATATGATGATTTGTAAATCTTTTTAAACTTATATTCAATTGAATACACTACAAAGACAAGATATTTATTGTTTAAATTGATCAACTTTAGTGTTTTTTGCAAATATTCACTTTTTGAACACATTTTGAACTTAATGCCTGCAACATGTTCCAAAGAAATTGGTATAGGGGCATGTTTACCACTGTCATACATCACCGTTCCTTTGAACAACACTCAAAAAGTGTTTGGGAACAGAGGACACTAATTGTTGAAGCTTTGTAGGTGGAATTATTTCCCATTTTTGCATGATGTACAACTTCAGTTGCTCAACAGTCCAGGGTCTTGTATTTTGCACTTAATAATGCAAAACACATTTTTAATGGGAGACAGGTCTGGACTGCAGGCAGGCCAGTCTAGTACCCACACTTTTTAATACCGAAGCCGCGCTGTTGTAACAAGTGCAGAATCCCTGAAAAAGACGTTGCTTGGATACATTTACATTTACATATAAGGCATTTAGCAGACACCCTTATCCAGAGCGACTTACAATTCATACAGTCTTACAATTCAAGCAATTGAGGGTTAAGGGTCTTGCTCAAGGACCCAACTGTGGCACATGTGGGATTTGAACTCTGGACCTTCTGGTCCAGAGTCCAGTGCCTTAACCGCTAGGTTACCCGAGTCCCACAGGATATCAGCATATGTTGCTCTAAAACCTGTATGTACCTTTCAGCACTAATGGTGCCTTCACAGATGTGCAAGTTACTCACACAATGGGCGCTAACACACCCCCATACCATTAGAGATACTGGTATGATGTGAACTCGATCTCGAGCTTGGGCCCAGAGAAACCGGCGGAGTTTCTGGTTGTTGTTGATATATAGCTTTTGTTTTGCATGGTAGTGTTTTAACTTGCACTTAAGAATGTTTTTTGAGCATTCTTCAACTTTTTTAGTTTTTTGTTGCTTCTGTCCCAACTCGTTTGAAACGTGTTGCAGACATCAAATTATAAATAAGTGAATATTTGCAAAAAACAATAAAGTGGGTCAGTTTGATTAAATATCTTGTCTTTGTAGTGTATTCAATTGAATATGGGTTGTGCTTTGGAGACCACACCTGCGCATGTACACAATCACCTTCGGCTTGATATTAAAGCGCACACCTGTATCACATTACGTTCACTTAATCACAAACCATATATATGTACTCCACACACACACACACACACAAGTCTCATATTCATATACTGAGTTCTAAGCGTTTACAACTCTTTTGTTTTACTGTTGCCGACCGCCATTCCCGCTTTTCATTCTCCTGCTCTCCTTGAACTTTTGGATTTTGTCTTGGAATTTCTGGTCACAGACCTTCTTTTCCGCCTTACACCGATTTCTGCTTTGCGATTAAATAAAGTCTGCCTGTTTATGTGGCATGCTGCGTGTGTCTTCGACCTTCCTTGGTGCCCATGACAGAAGACTTAGCTGCAATATGGAGGCAGCAGTCACGCCAGACACTCCATCTGCAGCTTCCGTGGATCCTATTTCTGGGATCAGTTAACCAAGGTCACACAGGTGGTACATCAATTCATTGCGGATCAGCGAGCGTTGAACACCATGGTCCCTCTGGTGCACGTGCTCGCCACCTGAGTCTCCCAGCTTGCAATCGCAGGACAAGCCCCGCCCCCTCTGAATCCAGCACTGCTTCCTGCCAGCCCACCTCGACCTGCCATGCTCCCCTCTACCTACAGGATCTCTTTGCCTGAGAAGTAAGATGCAGATTGATCTGTATTTTACCCAATCTTCGTTCTGATAAAGAATCACCCTCATCATCTCCCTTCTGACAGGTCCTGCTTTAGAGTGGGTGATGGCGATTTGTTTCCAAGAGGGTGAGGAGGCCAAGGATTACCGTTGCTTCCTCAGTGCCTTTGGGGGGACTGTGGTGGACTGTCAACCTCAGAGCAACTTCTCGGCCTACGCCAAGGCTCTGGTACCACCGCGGATTCGCACCTTGGCAGCCTAGAGTGGCTGGAAATAGGCAGCTATACAGCCCACCTTCTCAGAGGCAGTATGAGCTGGTGGGAGACGCCAACCTCTCATTGGATAAGCTCATCGCACTCACCGTCAGGTTCAACCAGCTACTGAGCACATGCACATGCACCCCCTAACACCCCCACAGTCTTCCAGGCCTTCATAAATGACATGCTCCGGGACATGTTGGGTCTTGTTGTCACGGTCTATTTGGATGACATTCTGGTCTTCTCTCTGACCACATCACCCAGGTACGAGAGGTATTTTGGAGGTTGCTGGACAACTAGCTCCGGGTGAAGGTACAGAAGTCTGCCTTCCACACTCAGTCTGTGACCTACCTGGGATACATTATCTCTCCTCTAGGGGTTGCCATGGACGATACTAAGGTGTCTGCCATCCTTTTCTGGCCCCGCTTCCTGGGGTGTCCAAATTTGTACCAGCGCTTTATTCGGCGCTTTAGCTGGACTGTGGCCTCCCTCACGACCCTCCTACAAGGCAAACCTCGTTCCCTTTACTGGTCCCCTGAAGTGTAGAGTTCCATCCAGTGTGGAGAGCCTTCCTAAAGAATTTAGGGGCGTCGGTCAGCTTCAGCTCAGGCTAACATCCTCAGTCCAATGGCTAGCATGAGAAGGTCAGTCAGGAGCTGGGCAAGTTTCTCCAGCTGTACTGTGCTGAGAACCTAACCGACTGGGTCACGGCTGCAGTACCTCATGGACTGGGAGGGGTACGGTCCTGAGGAGTGATGTTGGGTGAACTCCAGGGACATCTTGGACCTGCTCCTCATAAGGGACCGGATCGTCCAGCCCCTCGTGCCCGCCCCCGCAAGACTGCCCCTGCACACCGTGGGTACTGATTCGCTCTTACCCTGTACAGACCTTTTTTTTTAAAAAAAAAAGGAACGGATGGCATAATTGACATATTTATAAATGTACACATTTTATGATATAAGATGACAATAAGCTTTTTTAAAAAAAACCTTTTTAAAAGATCAGCAGCCGCTATTGAGGTAGTTCCAGCTTTACTATGGAGTTATGTTGTGATATACCCATCTGAAGTAATTGTATTGATGAGTTTATTATATAGGATATTGTATATGTCATAGCATAGCCTACCTTAGATATGTTAATCATTTCCAGTATTTAGCAGACACCCTTATCCAGATCAACTTTATACAATTAATACAGTCTTTACAATCCAAGCAATTGTGGGTTAAGCAATTGCTCAGCGACCCAACTGTGGCAGAGGTGGGATTTAAACCCTGGACCTCCTGGTCCATAGTCCAGTACCTTAACCACTAGGCTAATCACTTACACTTACCTACATCTGTTTACCACAAATGTCTTAAATTCATTAACACAACGCTTATTATATACAGTCATGGTCAAATGTTTTGAGAATGGCACACATTTAGTTTTTTACAAAGTTTGCTGTATCAGTTTTAATGGTAGCAATTTGTATTAACTCTAAATCATGAAGAGAAATCAGATGAAGTCATTTCCTTTCATGAAAATGATCTAATCACAAAAATACATTCAGTACATCCAGCCACACAATTTCAGTGATGATCTCATTAGCTCTTCATTGTTGTCTGCCCTGGTGTTTGTAAGGAAATTTCTTACCACTACCTGGAACCTTTTCCTTGCCATGCAGCAAACGGTGAAACTTCTCATCTTGCCGAATCTGAGGAAGTAGGGTCAACGCTATAAATATTAAGTCTTTGTTTAAACTGGATTTATTTGTCAATAAAAAGTTTGGATTATTTGTAATTGTACTTCATTATACTATATAAAACAGCTGTGCCATTCTCAAAACGTCTGGCCACGACTGTACACTCTTTGACCAAACAATAATAAAATAACGCACCCAAATGTCGGATTGCTGCAGAACTTATCAAGCAGTTATGTCACATATACGTTAATGATTACAGATGTGGTATGATTAGACGCTGGGTTTTGCCACAAGGAGGTATAAAAATGCTTCCGCTGCTGCACTATGAAAAAGCTCTCAGAGGCTCTTTTTTGAGAGTTTGTTGACTGCTAGACATGCCGCTATGACACACTCAAAGACATTTTGCCTAGCTGTTAGGAGCAGTGATTTCATAAATGCACCAGAAGAGAGATTTGCATTATCTACTTGGTTTGCTTGGTACTCGACCTTCTTAAACATGTCTAATTTTAGCCTCAACTCATTAATGATTCATCATTCACAGTTCACTATTTAGTACAGACAGAAACAGGAACTTAATCCATTTGCCTTTCAGGCTGAGCAGTTAATATTGGGAGCTAGAGCTGTGCTTGGTATCGAGGTACCACTGTATCATCATTACATTCATATATATAAAGTTTTGTTCCATCCCAACAACTTCTTTTGTTGTTGGTTTTTTTTTTATTGTTTGTTTTCTTTTTTTCAAATGAGTGTATTATAAAATATTCTATATTTATAACTGACTAATATGGTACATTATACAATATGCTATATTATTTATAAAACATACCAGCATCTGGGTGTATAATAATGCGTGTTATTGAATTCCCATCAGAAGCCGAAATATTGTAGATAACTTTTTGTACCAATTTATTCCAATTCAGGGTTGTGGGGTGGCTGCTGCCTTACCAACACAACAGGGTACAAAGTGGGAACCATCCCTGTACCTGACACCAGTTCATTGCAATTTAGATGCCACATATATGCCAGATATTCTTGAACTACTTATCTGGTATGAGTATAATTAATCCTACATTTTAAGAACCAGCTACATTACATTAAGGAAGATGCTTATATCAATCCCTTGGTTGGTTCAGTGGTGAAATACACTAACTTCCTACTAATACTGATTCTTCCCACCTTCCTTAAACATTGTTGTAGACCAGGTGCTCAAAAAGTTTAGTCTCAATAATGTTTGACAATAAGTCACGATTAATTTCACACTGCAACAAACACACTAAGTGCACTAATATTTTGTCTATTACTTTTTTTTATTACTCTTTGCCCAAAGTTCAAGTATTTACTAAAACACTGTTGTTAATTTGTACTGTCACTGTTATGTACAGTGAATTGTCAATGGAATATTAATGAACAAACTGAAAGGGAAATAGTATAACAGTCCTAAATACATTCCTATCAGAATTACATGTCTGAGTTACAGCAAAATAAATCATGAAGTAGCATTGGAAAATTCGTAAACATAGACTGAACACAGGGTTAAAAATTCAAAAACTTTTCAAAGAAACAATCTGTAAACTAGAGCTGCTCAAGTGTAAACATGATAATAATCAATAATCAGGAAACATAATAAGCAAAAGAGCGTCATTATAGCTATCAAAAGTGCAAAAATATATACAATAAATTAAATACATTTGAATGTAAATACATTTACAGATAGAAAAATATTCACATAAAATACAGACTCATGCAGCAATGTTTTGTAGAAATTAAATACAATAAATATGGTATAAATAAATAAATAATAGATCAGTTTGTTATACTGATTCTTTTAAAATTGTAATCACAGTAGTGATGTGGCACAGATTTGTTTATTTATTTGGCAACAACCTGAAATTGTAATCATCCCACAAGAGAAGTGTTCTTCTGTACAGTGTTTTTATACTATGTCAGAGCTCGGACATCCGCTCTTTCAGTAGAACTGTTGGGTTGACATCGTCTTGACGCGAACGGGCTGTGCTGGCGTTGATTTTGGTTGGCAAAGAGGTGTCTACTCTGGGCACATTAAAAGATGCAAAAGGACAAGGCCCCTTGACGTTATTGCACACCAGCTTCTGCAGGGATGCCGTTTTGACTATGTCAAAGCCAACTTTGCCACCAAAGGTGCTGGGCTTCCAGTATTCAGGGGAGCATATGGGGTTTCCCATGAGGCCTTTCAGCGAATATGGGGCACCCATTTCCACAATGGTCTCTCCGAAGATGCCGTTGGGCCGAGGCTTCTCAACAAGCAGACCAATGTACAGCTCCACAGCATCCACATCTCCATACAGCGCCTCGAGCTCTGCTGCCATCTCCTTCTCTCCTGAAATTTGCAACAAGTTATTTTAGTCCATTTGGTCCAGTGCTACAGACTAATATTGTACTAAAAATACCTTTAGGTAAACCTATGGCAATACCTTTCTTACATATACTGAAGGTGGTAGAGGTACAAAATGGTAAAAGCATAAATGTTCTTCCAAAAAAAAATATGTACTAAAGTACAGTACTGTGCAAATGTCTTAGGTCAGCATAATATTTGTTGTTTTAGCAACAGTATAATGACCATAATATAATATACTGTCAATGGCTGGACCCCAAAAAAAATCTTGGATTGCTCCAATGTAAAGAGCGGTCACCCTAATACTTGCTGATGTTTTAAGTTATTTAATACGTCATACAAAGTTCCTGTATTTTTGTTGCATTGTAATAAAGATACTGAAAATAAAACTATATTTGTTTGTTATACCGTTGCTAAAACAATGCTATACCCAATTTAATGTTGGATTAAGACTTTCGCACAGTAATTTCAAAACTTGTCCCATTTGCCAACACGATTCGGATCCTGACTCATATCCTCCAAATCCACTCATTTGCAGATCTAATTCTTATAATCCAAACATTGTGTATATGTTAAAGTGTAAAAAGCCCCGTAATGTCAGAAGAGCCACTGCTTCCTGCAGACTGTAGGCGTGAATACACAAGGCTTGCAATTTCCTGAAGCTTCAACAGACTGTTTAACTTCTTCATTTGCTTTGTTTGGTAGTACTGACATTTTGAAAAACTGCAGGTTTCAGTATTCCAAGAAATGGGGCCATAGCAGTCTTCATCAAGCCAAACCTACTCAAGTAGGGAGTAAATATCTGCTTTAGAAAGGTAAACTGTTTAGCCAGTAATACTTCTCTACCACTGAGCTGTACTTAAATGGAGTTTTAAGTGCATTTTTAAATTCTGCAAGTTGTATATGTGTTTGAGTTTTGTGTTGCATTTACTTCTCACCTGTTAGTTCTTCAAAGGAGATATAAGGTTTCATGTTGAAGCGTTTCCTGTAAGCATTGATTGACTGGAAACGCATTAGTCTGCTGTTTTCTAGTGACTTTGTTGCCACCCTTACCAGCGGTAACGCAACGTTACGACCCCCAGCCACCTACAGAATAATAAAGATGGAAAGAAGAAATAAGAACGCAAGGCTACATCTGCAAAATACATCAGAACTCTTACTAAAAACACTACTCACCCTGCCGGCTATCTGCTTGGTAAAAGAATCCACCAGGTTGCTTATGCCATAGTTTATTACTATGGAGGTGTTGAAGAGGAACTGCTCGTAGTTGTAGACATCATGCTGAATGTGGAAGGTGTCGGGCATGAGCGGGTGCCAGTGGTAGAGAGTGTTAAACTCAGCAGAAATTCGGTTCTGGTACTGAAAGCGCTCATTGAAAAGAAGCTCTGGATCAAATTTGAGCTTGAAGTTATAGCCACTTAAGTGCTGCACATATTCTTCAACTACGATCTTGATGGTTTCACCTGCAGAAGGAAATCAGAAAGAGATTTTGCATTCATTATTTACACACATTGCTGCTTTAAAATCAGATAAAGACATGAGCTTCCTGGTGAAACCTGAATAACTTAGTATGCAGATCAAAAATAAGATTGCAATGAAGATTCTGAGAGTGAAAGAGAAAAAGCTATAAAAGAGTCTTTTGTTATAAGTTGTAATCCTTCCGACATTTCTAGCAGTTTCTTGAAGTTTCCTCACCAATCAGGATGAGTCTTGCAGTCTGGAAGAGCCTCTCATCATCCCAGTCCGGATGCTCTTGCTGAAGAATGTCGCACACACGATTGTGTTCTCGAAGCCAGATGGTTGCATACATCATGAGGCCTGGGACCAGACCAAAGGCTTCATGGCCCACAGCGAAACGCTGTGTTTCGGGCACATGGGGTGGATAGTGCATGTCCACTTGGACGTCACTGACAGTAGGGGGGTATACTTCACCATCCAGAACCTAAACAGGACAAATCAACATTAATTTCCTACCAGCTACTTACTCTCATACAAAAATATCCAAATCTGCAGTACGCTTGGCACAGACTACAAAAAGAAAACTAAAAGAAAGCCTCATTCGCATAGATGATGTGCTGCAGGAAAAGTGCAGAAATATAACACAATGAGAAAAAAATAAAAAACATTACGTAAAATTACCTCAGACACAATTAGACTAACAAAAGGTATAAAACAACACAGCATAACCAGTGCATGTGTTGTTTTGATCTTGTGTTTTCATATCATATACAGTATTTTATATACCTGATATTTTAACTTGCCATCCTTATGAAGCCGCAGCTTATGCTGACGCTCCAGTTTCTCCCCATAAATGTGACTCAGATCAACCTGAAGAAAGCACATGATGGCAGTTTGTCAGATGTGGCTAATTTTCCCCAAATGCACGTGATAAAGCAAATCATGTCTCAACACACACCAAACTGTCAGATAACATTATATGGGTTTTTAGAAGGTTTCCCACTCACCCCATGGTTCTCAGCCATGGTGAAAGCTGGGCCTCTTTTCATATCAGTTTTGAAGAATTGATGTGTGAAGTGCTGGGCAAAGAAGCCAAACATGAGACTGGAGCGCTGCGGGTCTGGGATGAACTTCCTCCTCCTCAGGAACTTCTCCACCACCACTTTTACATCAGGCAACTCTTTCTTACCTGCAAAACCGTGAAATACTATAGTTTGAAAATAACTTCATAAATCAAAGGCTAGGTAATATAGTGCTTTGTGGCCTTAAAGACTGCTGGCAGTCTTAAATATTTGAAAAGCGTGATTTGACACAGTTATTTGCTTGCCTAAACACCTGTGGCCCACTTTAGCTTGCAGGTATGCTTAGTCCGTAGTCTATGTAATGCAATCCATAAGGTTGGTAAGCTTAGAGAAATGCTAAAAAACAGGTTTGGGTAGGGAAAGAGTGACACTCACCTGCAACTCCCATTGGCGTTGGGCAACCCTCAGGAACAGGAGGTAATGTGCGAGTAAAATAGGACAGATTTGAATAGGCTTCCCAGCTCTTGTAACCATAGTCAGAGTTATAGGTTGGGGGACTATCAATCAAATTGGCACGTGCTGATTGAAGAGAAAACATGTATTTACAGAGTGTCAAATACACTGATTATATACATCCCAATTTAATTACTGCTCCTGCTTAGACCTGAGTTTGTACTCACACGTCAGAACATAACGCATGGCGAAGTCCTGCAAAAAGGGAATGTTGTTGACGATGTTCCAGAAGGCTTTGAAATGGGTGAGGATATAGTGCAACGTGTTTGGCGTTGGTTTCAGAGACACCTTCAGCCAGGTCAGAAACTCAGCTGTTAAACAAAAACATGATTAAAAAAAAGCAGACAACACAGCATCTTCAGACTCTTGTGTTTCATCACCACAAACATTTCTACCTACGTGTTGTACAGTTTTGTCCATAATAACCAGTCCGTGTGCAGTCGCATTCGTAAGAGTTTTCCCCAAGGGCTGTGCACACACCACGATTTTGACATGGTTGAGAGCAACAAGGGTCACCTGCTGTGGATACAAAAATGAGTATCAACAACTCCCTGGTCAGACATTGGTTATTAAACATACAATGAAATGTGAACTAGAATTTGAGGTGGGAACATATAAAATGAATAATACATTAATCAATCATTACATAGTTATCTACTGCATTCCCAATGGTGCACATCGTTTCCACATGAATATCTATTTTGGATATTTCAAGATTTTGAAATATTTTTAAGAACTGTACATAATGTTTTAATATATTCATACATGTATCAATGATGTAGGAGATATTTGTATTAAGTTTAAAGGATAGAAATAATTGAAAGACAGTTAAAATATGTGGACTAAGAATAATAGTTTAAGATATATTAGGATTATAGATAGATTAGACAGTAACAAGCTACTCACCTCCTTCACAAGCCAAGATGCCAATGGATAAAAATAGAAATAATAATACAGTTTTATACATTCCTATGTCTTTTTTTTGTTTGTTTGTTCGTAAAGCACCTCGTGAAGCACTTCCCTGGGCAACTGAGAGTGAATGAACTTTTTTTGCTCACGGGATTTTATACTTCTAACGTGACGCAATCGAGCCTGCTGAGAGCTGACTTCTAATTGGCTGGCTGCGTTGTATTTAGGCGAACTACGTAGGTTATGAAATGAAAGGCTATAGACTTTTTGCAGTGGCCTATATGAAAACAGTGGCGCGTCTGGGATTCGAGGTTATTTTCTAAACGCTCCGGCGGTGAGATGAAAGCTTTGAGCGGACTCACCTGAGTGATAGACATGAAAGCCGCTGTCTGCGTGCGGACTGATAAACGGAAGTGGTTCTCCAACATTAGCTTCGAACCGAATCTTTCCAGACAGAGCACTAACTGCTGTGATTAAACCACCACCTGTGTAAAAATAGAACAGGAAACGGGAGAGTCTAAAACGTTCAACGTGAACAAAGCTTAACGTAGCTTATTGTAGAAACTAAAGCAATGACCCAGAAACACCACACTTCCCTGACTTACTATTAGTCATAAATAATCTCTCCTGTTGAAATGAAGAACCTGTGGGGAAGGTCATAATTTTTTCGCATTTAAACATGTTACAGTTGTACGCCATTTAACGTCTGCAGTACATTCTGTGAACAAGAGGATGTTGACCCTTATGGATGTTGACTAGACATTACCATTGACACATAGTAGTTTAAATACTTTGCAAAAACAGATTTTAAAGCAGTCATATTAATTAAAACCATATATGAAAACATTTAGTATAGTACTACTCTGTAGAATACAGTCATTCGTGTCTGTGTCTTTTATAAATATGGACCCAAGTACAGATAAGGAAAATGAACAGAACTTTACAGTGAATGGGCGTTGATAGGCTGGTCATTAATTGGCACACACCTTTTATAAGGAAATAGCTCAACACTTCATAATATGCTAAAGAAATTACCTAGGAATACTAAACTTTTTTACTTATCAGTGGCAGTTCAAGAGTGAAAAGAGTTTGGGGTGGGCAATAAACAGTACATTTTCTCAGAAGCAATTTACATTTACAGAATTTAGCAGACGCCCTTATCTAGATCAACTTACAACTGATATGTTCTTACAATTCAAGCAATGGTGAGTTAAGTGCCTTGTTTTAGAACCCAACTGTGGCAGCTTGGCAGAGGTGGGATTTGAATCCAGGACCTTCAGGTCCAGAGTCCAGTGCCTTAATCGCTAGGCTACCACAGTCCCCAATTGTTGAGTGAGACGCCATAGGTGCTACCAAATGTACTATGCTATTTAAAAACTTAGGTGCCAATTAATAATTTGTTCCAGAAGGCATGTTAAGGTACTAAGAGATTTTTTCCCATAAGGAAATTTAATTTATCCATTCCAGGTCCCCAGAAAATTCACAATGTATTATAAGGCATTATATGCATGAATGGAGTTATGTTGTATACCTAGTAGTGTGTGTGTATATATGCACTATACATATACACAGACAATAAATAAAAAAGCAGTAATTAAACAAAATAAATTTAAATGTATTAACACTAGACATAAATAATACTCAAATATTTTGCCATTTTTTAAGTGCTATCAGGATTCTCACTGTTTACTATGGATGTCTGTAGCCTTCTTGACTTGGTGACTTATTTGTAGAAAATAGGTTAGAATAAAAAAAGTCAGACAGTGGATTTTAGTGGAAATCTGCACTGGCACTGTCCTCTGTTTTAGCTAAAAAGGGCATATGAGCCTCTCATTTCGAGAGGTTTACGTGTTTAAGTGCTGATCAAAAGTGCAGAGACATTTTGTTTTTGTCAAGAAACCTCATGAAGATGATTTATGATATCATTTTCATAAGAAATATCAAAAAGACGATTTCATATTCATCATTATATTAACCCTGACCAGGATTAAGCAGATGAGTAAATGAAAGAATGAGCATGTAATCTCATAGTACTGACCCAGTCATTGTAACTAAATACTAACTAGAAACAATTTCTATAAAAACAAAAGTGAAAGACTGTCAGCTATGTGAACCCTTCAATAATTTCTCCATCCTCATTACCTTGACTGAAAACAACTTCAATTAAATTTTATATTATATGCCCTGCCTCGGGAGTTTGTGGGCAACTAAAAGTGTGATTAGTATGGAGTTTGCCCATAACACTTGCTGCATCAACAGCCTTTGTTCTTCAAAAAAAGGCTTTCCACTACATTTTGGAACATCATTGTGAGCGTGGTTTTTGATGTTGGGCAACAGGCATTGACTGACTTTTGGCATTTCGATGCATTATTATGGTTATTTGCAAGCCAGTCAAGCTCTCAATCAAACTGGCAAATCAGTTTTCTGTGGACTTTGTTGGAGGAAAGCAGGGTTAAATGTTGATGAACTGATTTGCTGGAAGTGAAAACCTATCAATATCAATAATAGAGGGACTAGGATATTCAGTATGACCCATTCTAGTGCCAACTGTTTATGGAAAATCCAGAACTGTATGCTTTATATTATAAATGTGTTACAAGTGAGTTGCTGAAAAAGCAGAGCTCAGTAATTAGAAGGTATGTACACAAGCTTTTGTCTATATAGTGTATTACAATAATGACTGTATAGTCCTACAACATAGAAGATATATGATGATATTTCTGCATTGTATGTATGAGCAGACACTGCAGCCTAGTTTGTTATTACTAAATTTGAATAAACAAATGAAAAGGCAATAAAAAAGGCACTTCGTGCACTACCTGTTTTACAAGGTTTGTGAACTGAAATACTGCCTGTGCCAAACTTAACCTTCATCTCAATCAAGTCATACTGGATGTGGGAATTTGTTGTAAATATCGATATTTGGAGCTGGTATTTTACGTGAGAGTGGTTTGGCAGAGATTGTGGTAGTTATTGGGAAGGTAGGAGGGGGACAGGGAATCTAAGACCTTTGAAAAGGGTACCTCTGACTGTGCATATTTACCAAGCACTGTGTACAATTAAATTATGGGGTATTAGGGCGCCCCCTAGCGAAATACATTGCGCATGGCATTACAGTTACTGCATTATGTGTAATACAAGTTAATAAAAGTGCTACAGGTTGTACGAGTGTTTGGAGTGTGTATTGAGCCAATTCTGAACTTTCCCAACAATTTACTGTGAGGTTAACACTTCATTATTCAGTCAGCACCTCTGGAATAAGCCTACTGTGCGCAGATAAATAGCCTGTGTGCGTATGTAGTGAGGGGCGGGATGATCAGCAGCAGTAGGAAGAGTTCACAGAGCTTCCCCATGCTGAACCTCCTCCTGTTCCTTAAATGATACTGGACTTAAGCGCGTTTTGATGTCCTGGCTATGCTGTATGTTTAGGACCTGGCACAGCACCTTCAGGTGAGTACGTTAAGCTGTTAAATGTTTAAGTTTGGGAAACAAATTAAAGCCTGAAAACTGTCGCTCATTGATAGTTTAGAAAAAAATCACATCTTTTTTTAACCTTTTTTTTTTTGTAGCGGTACTTGTAACACAGCTCACACGTTTTATTTTGCTGTCTATTTGTCTATTATGTATTTACTGTTTTTTTCAGTCATGCAAAGTAGTTGAACAAACACTTATCTCGGTCTAATTATGGACACCCTGCGGTATGTTGTAACAAACGGAGGAAATAAGCAACTCGCTCAGTTAGGCTATTTTATAGTTAAACTAATAACTCGCATTAGATATTAATAGTCTTCTATAACATGTTGTACGATACGTAGCGACATCACATCCGTTATCACCATAGACTGGCCCTTAATCAACTCTAAACACTATGTAGTATTGTATTTAATCAGTAATTAGTTACTTTCTAAAGGAGCTTAGGAAGCTTTTCTGGTCACCAAGTGTTAATTTTTGTACAGAAAAAGATAAGTGACATGTAGTAGCAAAAACGAGCACAGTCTGTCAGAAGGTAAAAACCCACCCTGACGTTTTGCGAGTCATCGTTGTCACTTGTTACCAACCGTTGCTATATTGTGTACACCCACCGGCCACTTTATTAGGTACACCATTTTAACTCCTCAAAGTCAAATCAAATGGCAACGATATGTTTAGGCATGTGGACATGGTAAAGACGACCTGCTCAAGTTCAAAGCGAACATCAGTATAGAGAAAAAACTCAGTTAACTTAATGTGAGCTGTGTGGTATGGTTGTGGATGCTAGATCTGCTAATAATGTCTGGGGTTTACAGAGAATGGGACAAAAAGGGAAACTAAACTATGAGCAGCAGATCTTCGAGAGAAAAAGCTTTGTTGATGTCAGAGGCCAGAGAAAATGGCCAGACTGTTTGAGCTGATAGATAGGAACTCAAATAACTATTCTGTACAACGGTGTGGTTGGTATGCTGAAGAGCATTTCTGAACTTGCAACATGTCGAGGTTTGGATCAGATGGTCTACAGCAGCAGAAGACCACACGCTGTGCCACTCCTGTCAGCTAACAGGCAACTGAAGCTACAATTTGCATGGACTGTTGAAATTGAATTGTCGTCATACTGATGAGCCTCAAAGTCAAATTTATTTCTGTAGTGCTCTTTACAATAGAGCATTGTCTCAAAGCAGATTTACAATGTTATATTATTTTAAAAGGCCAATCCGAAATTGAGCAAGCCTAGGGCAACAGTGGAAAGGAATAACTCCCTGAATAGATAAATGGGCAAGGTTGTATCAGGAGGGAATTCTGACATACTATGAAGCCTGTATGAATCTATTATGTGGATGATGTGCTGTGGAAAATGAAGGAGGATTTACTTTATGCTGGAGATGTTTGTGCGATGAAAACCTTTTAGGTGTACAGATGTTTGTTATAGTTAATGTCATTTATTGGGGGTTCCTGTGATTTTATAGTTAATTTATAATAAATTCTTTAATTAGTGTTTGTCTGCCTATATATAATTTGTAGAATTTAATGATTCATCTATAACCATGTTCATCTATATAGTAATAATAATTAATCTGCAACTTTTTTATGCTTGAAGCACTTTAAGAATTGTCTGATATGTGTACTGACAAACACAGGGAAATTTGACTGGTTGAGACGGAAATAGCCAGGGCTTGACACAGGCAAAACGCTTACCCAGGTTGTAAGATCATTGGTACGTCATCATTATGCTAACGTGTGGTTGCAGTAAAGTTTATGAAACTGAATGGGACATTGTGATATCACCCCACCACTATCCTGTGGGGCTCAAAGGGCTAAGAATATCTGTACTATATAGACACTGTACTTATACACTGTAATTACATTCTTTATAATGAGCCAGGCAGTTGGCCAGTGTTCTATAAGCACTGACAGGATCAGTAGTATATTTAGAAATGCATATTGTCTACAAAAATAACAAAATTGATTACAATGTGATAAAATGTCATTATATATCCCACCCCCGAATATACGAGAGATGTCTAACCATTAATTGCAAGTAACTTGTAAAATTATTAAACAGAGATAAATGAATATATAAACTGAAAAAAATGTATATACATATACACATC
>JAUZSU010130308.1:0-16854 GCA_034780255.1 Parotocinclus maculicauda
ATGGATATAACCTTGTGTGTGTCAGTCACTTACATGGCCACTGATGCCGATAGCAACATTAAAGAAGCCCAATAAACAAACACATGTAAAAGTACATTTTAGAATTGATTTCTTCCAAAATAATTACGTGTGTGGTGTTAGTGTCTGTGTTACGGCACATAGTCTCTTTAGGCTACTGTAATATCAATATGATGGGTATTTTCACAGGAAAACTGAATGCAAGCAAGTAAATGTGTCCTAAGCCTAAACTGTAATACACATGTTAAACTGTTTGTAATTCATGAAAATTCACACTAGAACATACAGTAAGGAAAAAAAATTTATAATGCAAGGTAGGAGTTCTTGATTTGTAGATTGCGGCAAGAAAAACTGTGTTGTTGGCGCTATTAATAGCGACATCACCATCAACCGCCAGTGGCAACATTGATTAATAACTGGTAAATTCCAAAACCTGCACTTTTTCAAAATACAAAAGTGGACAGACTTAAAAATTGAAGCAAAGAAACAAATTGCTCTGCACAGACAGGATCTAACAGTAACAGGTAAAATGAAAAAAGCCACCCACTTTCTACGCAGAACCCCTGTTAAGTGAAGTGAAAAAGAAGGATAATCGTGTGAATGTTATTTTAATTTTTTAGTAATCTGAGTCTTTCGTTTTTTAAATTTAAATGTCAATAACAATACATTTTAATAATACACATTTTATACACTCGCAAAGCCCAGACTGTGACGACGGTCGTTTAAACACCACTGTTTATATTCTCCGCGCCTCCAGCAGAGATTGTGTTCTCAGATGCTGGGTTACAAACACAAATTAATTAATTAAATTTAATGAACTACGGCAATTGAAATACCTGAAATGTGAAGCTTGTCCTTATGCAGTCACAGTTTGAAGCAATTAATGTCTATTACATACATACAAACAGGCTAATGAACTGGTATACTCTAAATTGATAAACACATTAAACAAAAGAATGCTTCGGTATGATTTTTTTTGTTGATATTGTGGACATAAATGTTAATTTGGTATTGACTGATACTCCTGCTTTATTCATTTAGCTGAAATTCCTATTTTTACCACCGAGTGTCGCTAATTCCCGTTCTCTCCAAAACGTGCTGTACGCACGAGTGAAATCTTACGCAGATTTACGGTGTTTTCACACAAATTATTTTTTAAATCTTGATTTCTGCCTGAGTTGCATAGGCACCGTTTATAAATGATGCCCCCAGCTGTTTAAGGCAGGAATGTTTAACAGATTTTTATTTCCTTTTCTAATTTTTAAAACCTTGCCTGTCAAAGCAAATTTGGATTAAAATGGATTATAGCGGTTGTTAAAAGGTAGAATACTGGATGAAGAGCAATTGTAACGGTGGTTATCAAGATCTACCTTTGGCTATATATGTTGTTAGACAGAGTTCAGCGATTACAGTACTACTAGGTTCCTAACCTATTATCAAATGTATTCAGATTTTTTTTTCGTTAAAGCAATAGAAAATTACAATATTATTGTCTTTTTGTCATCACCTTTCCATTTGTTAGAGTTCAGGCAAGCTGTCCGAGCCATCCCTCACCCTTCCTGTGGAGGACTCGCAGGACCTTTATGGTGTCCCATCTCCAGAAGGCGGGGAGTCTCAGGGCCCTTTCTCCCTAGAAGAGGACACACAATCACAGCTGCTAGATTCTGATGGCTTTTTGAACGTTGGTCCCCGTGGTGGCTCGAGTCACTCCCACAAACGGCAGCTACTGTTGGACAACTTGGATGAAAACGCTATGGATGCCAACATGGACGAACTGCTGGGGCTCTGTTCGGGGGGCTTTGGTGCTGCAGGGCGCCAGAGTCAGACGGAGACTGAGGACGAGCTACTAGGCCTCTGCTCTGGAGCCTTCTCAACCCAGCCTGCAGGAACCAGCAAACATATAAATGGGATTAGGACTAAGTATTCAGAGCACAGGGTAGAGGAAAGTCATGGGAGTTCTGATGCAGATATGGATCAGCTGCTTGCTTTCTGCTCAGGGAAATTCTCTGGCAGCCCTGGTGCGTTTCATTAATATTCTTCCAGAAAAAGGTGCTAGTTCAATGACAGGAATGTCATATGGGGGATTTAATTTTATTAACAAAATTTAATTTACAATTCTGTTTGTAAATACAGCTTTAGATTTTGTCATAATCAACCTTTAATACAGGACTGGAGTGATATATAGAACAACACATAGTTATTGTTGATTGTGATTAGTTGCCCACTGGGCTTTGAGCATGCATATTTTTTTACTCTGGGAATGTGCATGTAAAATGTAATGTCTGCGATAATATCTTAATGGTTGTTTTTAGCGACATGTGAGCTGATATTATTTAGTATTTTGCAAACAGTCCAAAAAATTTATTTTCATTTTCACTGCGTCAGGTAGGACAGACAATACAGTGTGTGCAAACCAGGCTATCATTCGCCATAAACTCTTGGCTAAAGTTAAAATTGAGTAAACAAACACTAGCAGTTTGGAAAGACAGACATTACGCAGACAGCAGAATGTAAACTGTTAAATCAATTTCTGTTAAAGTCAACTAGTCAGTTAAATTATTTATGTATCTGTTAACTTACTACCATGCAGAATATGAAGATTGAAACTTTGAGTCAGCTGTCTATCACAAGCCTGTAGGAGCAAAAAACACACCCTGCAAACTTACTCATTTTTCCCAAAAGAATTAACAAATGCTGTCACCAGTAACATTACAATGGGTTCAAACAATTAAATACTTTTAAACCAAATATATATACTGCCAAAGCATAAGTATAATTATCGTTCCGGATAAAATCCCAGAAAATAAATTGTTTTCAATGTTTTGTATTCTTTTTCAATATATGACACTCCCATAGGCTACTTATTTATTGGTTAATAATAAAATTGTATTTTTCTTTACATTTTTATAGATGCTTCTTCGGTGCGATCAGTCAAAAGCCCTCCTCCTGAAGATGCACCTAATGGGTAAATTGCATCCAATAATCTGCAGTTCACATTTGTTTTACAAGTGTTTGAAAGTTAATTACAAGAACCAATGAGATTACACACTATTTTTTTTAAACAGTAACAAGATCGAGGAGGAAGAGGAAGACAATTGTGAGTTTCATCTCATGTCGGATGTAGACAGCAACAGTGAAAAGGTAAGGGAAAGTGGTGCTGATTTCTTACCTGTAAGAGAGATTATGGATTACATTTCAACATGTGTTTTTTAAAATTCTTTTTGCAGGACACAGTGGAGGAAGATTCTGAGGGTGATGATGAAGATGATGAGGAAACTGAGGCTGTTTTTAGACGACGTTCAGACAAAAGAAAGATGTGAGCATGTTGAGATTTATTCAGTAACTTTGTTGCTGTGCAGTTACCATATTTTCCGCACAATAATGCGCACCGTATTATAAGGCGCAGTCTCAGTTACAGGGTTTATTTCTGTACTTAACCCATACATAAGGCGCACCGTATTGTAAGGCGCAGTCTCAGTTACGGGGTTTATTTCTGTACTTAACCCATACATAAGGCGCACCGTATTATAAGGCGCAGTCTCAGTTACGGGCTTTATTTCTGTACTTAACCCATACATAAGGCGCACCGTATTATAAGGCGCAGTCTCAGTTACGGGGTTTATTTCTGTACTTAACCCATACATAATGCGCACCGTATTATAAGGCGCAGTCTCAGTTACGGGGTTTATTTGTGTACTTAACCCATACATAATGCGCACCGTATTATAAAGCGCATGCTAAAACATACCGTCTACAAAAAAGTAAAGGAAGCGAAACAGTGGTTTTAGTTTAACTTTATTCTACTATTTAACAAAACACTCATTATTTTGTTATTACATTATAAGCGTGTCTCTTCGCTGGTGCCATTTCTGGGGGTCCTGGACAAACGAATGTTGTTTTGCAGCATACCGGCAGTATACGGTAAGCGTAAGTCCTCTACGTATTACGTAATGTTCTCAGATTTTTTACGTACTGTACGTATTACGTTCCTGTGTCAGCCGGAAATGAATCGACAGTCAATGAAGTGGAGCGCTTACCACAGTCTCACAACAATACTTTTATAAACATATAAGGCACGCCAGATTATAAGGCGCACGTCCGATTTCTGCCAAAATTTAAGGCTCTTAGGTGTGCCTTATAGTGCGGAAAATACGGTATGTATTTCCACTCAATAAAGGTTATGCAGTAGGTTTGGAAATTTTTCTGAAAATCTTTGTCTTTAGACGCATGACTGACTTTGTGGAGTCTGAGGCCGAACTCTCAGGCAGTGATGTGGGAAGTGAGGATGAGGATGTTGAGGGAGGTGATGAATATGAAGAAGAGGAACTACAGGAGGACCTGCCATCAGATGAAGAACTGCTGGACCAAGTCAACAAAATCCATATGTAAGTACACTCTTTTCACACATCTGCTCTCGCAGCCACATCTTTTGTGCAGATTTTTGTCGCTGAAGGATGTCAGTTAACTGTGTGTGTTTGTATAGTCGTGCGCTGTTTTGTGTTATAAACCTGACAGACTTCACATACAGTATTGTATTTTTTTTTTTTAGTAGCTGTCGTCAACATGAATAACAATGACACATTCACCACTAGGAGGCAGTCAGTACTAGGAGTAGGCCATGACAAGATTCTAAAATTGGAACATCCTCTTGTGTATTGTCCTGCTAACCATATGAACCGCAGCGGTTGTTGCCTTTTAATGTTAGAAAATTGATGTGACGAAACAGTAGATTATTTTGGGAGCTGGCACAATTGTGTTGAAAATTACCTTCTCCAAGGCTTCAACAAATGCAATACCCAGGATTATATGTAGTTTAAGAGCAATATTAAAAACAACTTGTTTAGGAGTGCGAGTTATATTTTAGTGACTTGGTCTTTGCACATATGACTATTTAATATACAAGCGGCCCTTATGGAGGATTACAAAGCTGATACATGGAGGGGAACTGCTGCTTTGGATATTGTTTATACAGTAGGACTAAATCGTAACCTAATGGCATGTCAGTTTGGTTCACCACCAAATTGGGTCTCTATACTAATTTGACACAATTCTTGTTATGGAAGTTTGTTAAAGTGGGTATTTTACAATTTTGATTAGTACAATACTCTTCAACTTTAGCAATATGCATATTAAATTTTTTAATAATCAGCCTAATGAGTACAAAAGGATAAAAGTCTGTCAGAGCTCAACATTGCAACGTTAATGGACTGTTTAAACACCATTAACTTGCTACTCAGCTTCTGCTGTCTACAGCCTGGTAAATAGGTTATGCATTCTTCAGCCAATTCATAAAGCTACATCTTGCTAGTACCATTTTTGGATTTCAGCCCCTCCTTCCCCTGGCCTTCAAAACTGCCTTACTTTTTTATTGCACAAATGAATTAATGATTTAACATGGTCCTAAATGCTTTTCTGTTAGGTGTTGTATGAATAAATCTGACTTGACTGACCACACAATTGTTGCAGTTTTGCCGACTGCACGTCAACCATGCGAATTCCACAATGTGTTCCACTGCATGCACTACATCCCAAAGGTGCTCTAATGGTTTGAGATGTGACGACTGTTTGAGTACAATGAACTCTAAACGCATTGTCATGTTTTGAGCTTTGTGACATGTGGCACATAGATGCTATCCATTATAAATGGATGAACATAGTCAGCACCAGTTCTTGGGTAGGGTGTGGGTTTAAGCAATGCTCAGTTGGTATTAAGTTACCTGAAGTGTGCCAGGAAAATATTCACACTAACGCCACCAGCACGATCAGCCTGAATCTCCGATAGAAGGCAGGACAGGAGTGGCAACCTGTGTTTCTGCTGCTGTAGCTCTGCTTCAAGGGTTAGTGTGTTGTGCATTCAGAGATGTTCTTCTGCATACCTCAATTGTAACAAGTGGTTATTTGAATCGGCTCAAATTGGCCATATCTGGCCGTACTCCTCCGACCTTTGGCATCAACACAGCATTTTACCCAGAGAACAGCCTCTCACTGGATATTTTCTCTTATTCAGACAATTCTCTGTAAACTAGAGAAGTAAATGGGTCTAGAATTGACTGTTTGTAGAAAATACTGGTAGATCAGCAGTTTTTTTAAATACTCAGCTTATCTGGCACCAACAACCATGCCACATTCAAGGTCACTTAAATCTCATTCTGATGCTCAGTTTGAATTTCAGCAGGTTGACACATGGCAGTTGCTGCTCTGTGATTGGCTGATTAGATATTTGCAACTGCAAGGAGCAGTAAGGCATCTGTACACAAAAGTGGCTAATGAGTGTACGTGTGTGGCAGAATCTTTCGTAATGGAACAAAATAATCAGTTTAAAAGAAAAACTGTAGGTTAATGCAGTGTTATTCTCCTACTATACATCTCCTGTGCTTTTTACCCATTAGGAAGCAGGTGCTAGATGATGACAAACGCAAATTGCGTTTATATCAAGAACGTTACCTAGCTGATGGAGATCTACACTCGGATGGACCTGGTCGAGAGCGACGCTTCCGCTGGAAAAACATTGGTATGTTCAGAGCATGACTGTGTGAAGGGTATATTCTTCGTTGTGGTCCTGATGCTATAAAGCTAAAAGTAAACATTAAAAACAGAACCTGTATATGTTGATGTTACTTGCAGATGATAGCTTTGCATTTGGGGTTACTGATAATGGGGAAGAGGAAGAGGAGGATGAAGAAGTGGACCAGAATGAGCTGCAGAGGAACAAGGAGAGACTAGAGAGGGAGCAGTGGCTGCGTGAGCAGGTGTGAGACTGATATTTATCAAATCTTTGGGATGGAACTGATTCTTTTCAGCACGATAGGGGTGGGTGTAAATTGATCAGGTTAAGTTTTCTTTCGGCTATTAAATTGTATGTGATCATTTGTTTAACCCTTTCAGTTTTGAATTTATTTTAATGAAGCAAAACTTTTCTTTGCATTAATTTAGTGGAGACACCTAGTGAGTAATTAAAGTGCATTTAAAAGATATGGAAGTCATGTACCAGGATTTGTAGCCTGCCATTTAGCATCTACAAGACTAAAAGGGATAACGAATTGAAAAGCCAGCTTTTTACATAACTCTGGTATATATCAGGATTATATTTTTGGTAGTTGTGTTCAAGTGCTGTAGAATCAGTAAATCTTTTAGACTTTCTTGAGATTTCCTGGATATTTAAACTCTTTCTTAAGAACCATATCTTTTTGCTGTGGTAGTCTGAAACAGGCAAAAAGGGAGGAAACCTACAAGAAATTGAAGAAGAAGAGGAGGAAGAAGAGATAGGCGATGAAGACAGCCACTTCATGAAGTTGGCCAAGAAACTTACTGCTAAGGCACTCAAGAAGAAAGGTACAGTCTGCTCCTTAATTATTGACACACTTGAGGTTAAGAGTAGGGTAATAAAGGGTATCTTAGTTTATTTGTTATTAAAGCCACATTAACAACAACAAAAGCTTTTAACATGGCACACCAGTTCCCTGATCTAAACGCCACAGTTTAAAGGACCCTAAAGGACAGGGCCTAGAACACTGGACTATATGATGAGATTCTCCAATAATGTTATTGAGTTCTGATTAGGGATGGGCTGTATTGACTCTTTCATACCGGCTTCAAGTAATAGCCTGGTATACGGCATTACTGATGGGGTGGAGAGACATTACAGTGTGCAAATGATAGTATTCACATTTTATTTAAAAAAAAAAAACTAAAACTTTCATCTCCTCCTGACAACTTCCTACACACAACAGCCAAAAAAAAAAATAAGACAGGTGCTGTGTCCCTTCAGTTTACTGTGGTACAAGACCTGAATGTTTTCAATATAGCCACAGATATAAGACTTTAACATTATTTATAATGTATAACCTAATGTTGTTATATTCTCCTTTATGTAACAGCCAAAATCAGCATATGTCTCTGATGGGTCTATGTTTATGTGATAGAGGGAGATTGGCTCACTGAAAACAATCAGACAAATGAATGGATACCCATTCCTGCATGTGGGTCCCCTTATCAAGGTCTTGCCAGTTGAACTTCATCACACATCAAGCAAGAAACCTTGGAATTACCTTTGATACCCAGCTGAGCATCTCTGCTCATATTGCCAAACTGACCCAGTCATGTGGCGTACCTGCTCTATAACATCAGAAGAATTCAACCCCTCCTTTCCAGTGAAGCCACCTTTTGTCCAATCTCTTGTATCAAAACTAGATTACTGCAGTGCTTTTGTGGCTGGTCTTCCCATGTGTGCAAGCACACCTCTGCAACTGATTTAGAATGCAGCAGCTTGTCTGGTTTTCAATCTTCATAAGTTGTCTTCTGTCACCCCACTGCTGCATTTACTTCACTATTGAATATTAACAATATTTGCTTTTTGTAGAAACTGCTACAGTTGTACTGCAGAAAAATCCATCCTCTTCTAAGACCAACCTGTTTCAGAGGCCTTGCCAGTCTGTGGTATGTATTAAAGGGAGAGGAGGATACATTTCTCTTCAGGCATCTCTGGTCTAATGGCTAGGGTTGTTGATGTATGCTGGGTTTAATTTGTTTAACCAGTATTAAGTTAAGTAAAATTAAAAATCCCTATGATCAGGGAGAAGATGCTTACTTTTTTTCAGAGAATGTGCATGTTAATGTTTTTCAAAATCTGTCCTTGACACTGAAGGAAACCTACTTAACGGCAGTTATTGAGCTTAAAATGTGGTATTAATTATTTAAACCTGTTTTTGTTATTTTACCCTTCAGGTTAAGAGAGGATCTTTACTCAGTCAGCCACGGGCAGTATTACAGAAACTTGCCAACATTTCAGACGGCAACCCTCTAGCTCCCCGTAACACTCGAGGATTCCTTTTTCAGACATTATCTCCAGAGAAAGAGCCACATTGTTCTACCAGCCCCAAGAAACAGGTACTGTAACGCAAAGTGAGATAAGATCATCTGCAACTACTAGCATCCAAATTGTTAGGTAGTTTTTAATGTGGTAATTTAAAGGTGGCGGATATACTGAATGTGTGATTGAGTGTGCATGCACCACTGATTGTTTGCTAAAGAGCTGATTCCAATTGCATTTCTAACGTTCTTAGACTAGACAAGACTGATCCAATAAGTAGTAATTATATTGCAATATTCTGCATAACTGTATGAAGCTTATGCATGCTTGAAATACGTGTTCACATTGTAAATACAACAGGGAATATTAGGGATGCACTGATATTGAAACCTATAATTTAACCTTTCTACATAAAAAAAAAATCCCATTATAATCCATACATGAATGCAAAAAAATGGATGAGCAATTAAATAATTTTATCAATAAAATGCAATAACAATAAGCAACAGAAGTTTAATAATTGATGATTACTGTAAACACAAGGTGCAGCTCACTGACATACAACAAAAACTTACCCATTTAAAAGGCGGTCACAAAAAATGGAATATGTTTCTTTAGCCTTTAATCATTACAGGCAGCAACAAGAACAATTGTGTGTATAAATAAACTCGTGACTAAAAAGCTCCAAGAAAAAAACAGGGCTCCAGGCATAACTAAAGAAAAAACAAAGAAATGTTCATATACAAACATATAATAAACATCTGCTAAAATTCCAGTATCAGACCCAATGTCGCTGAAAAAAATGTAACTGAAAAAAATCTGCCGCCAATATATCGTGCATCACTAGGAAATCTGTTGCACTTTCACACTTTCTCATTCTGGCTTTTAATAACGAACAGAGTGAATTGTGATGATAAATGTTATGAAATAAATCGGTGCATGTTAAATACTGTAGTACTTTCAGCAGTGTGTTTGTGTAATCCCCTCACTCTAAAATTATTGGCCCCTCTGGTAAAAAAGGGTCATGAGGAAATATTTGGGTTATTAGCTTAATCAAACCCCAAAAAATGAGGGAAGAGACTTCTGAAGTCAGTTTAGTTTGAGAAAACAAAAAAAATTACTTTTACAAAACCACATATGCCATAATTCCTGGCATCACTAAACATTATAAAATAAAAGGTAACTGAAATGCACTGCTCACAAAGGTCAGGGGATATTTCATATAATTAGGGAAATATCACAATTTTTGTGAGCAGTGTAGTTTTTGTTTATATTTTATTTTAAGCCTGAACCTATATGTGCAATAATTAGTTTTAGTCAACTGGAAATGTGACATACACTGCTCACAAAAAATAGGGGATATTGCATTATACATTATTTCTGAAATATTCCGTAATTTTTGTGAGCAGTGTATGTGCCAGGATGAGGTCCCAAGTTTGTTTTACCCAAATGCACAGTGAGCAGCATGGTAAGAGAGGGTCACTGTTAGAAAGATAGAGACAAGTGCTCTCAAACTCTTATCAGACACCACCTCCATTAGACATGGGTGCAATGACTGCAAATCAGTATTACAATTAACTGAATAGTTTACAACTAATGAAAGATTTTTAAAAAATATAGTCAACAATTAAAACTCCCATAAACTATTTGTGGTTATTTAGTGACTATTATGACTAATTTAAATCATAGCACACCTCACTCTAATTAAAATGTCTTATGAAAAATGTCATTTTAATTTAAAAGCTTTTATGTGAAACATTTTAATGTAAAAAGCTAGTTTATATTAAATATTTACATTTTAATGAGGTGTATAAAACACACTGAGCTCTCACTGTAACTATGGGAGACATATCATCAGCTTGTAATAGGAAATGGCATACATTTTCTTTCCATCTCCTTGAATCCGTTTCATATTGTGTAGCTTTTGTAAATGCTTGTGTTATAACTGCTTTGTAGAGGTTTGAGCCACACACTGTTAATAGTAGCGTTAAATTGGACGTGCTGCAGATGTTGGAAGAGATTGGTGCCGTTGGTCAACCTTTTGTGCAGGGTTTTCATCTGACTTGTTTGTTTGGCAGTATCTTCTCTAAAACGTGTCTAAACAATGGATCCAGCATTTTCTTAAGACACATGCTGCCGTGTTTTCCTCCTCCATGTTTCTTTCATTCCTTTAGACTACATTTAGTTTTGATAAACAAAATGCTGTGTTTTCTGTAACATAGAAAGTTTTACATCTGTGACAGTTTTCCCTTTTCCTCTGATTTTTTCAGTTAAAGAAAAGAAGTCAGACTGAATCCTCAGCCCCTGCTGCAAAGCGCCCATGTCACTCAAACTTGAAATCCACTGGCGCTCCGAGAAGTATTTTCAGTTTTCTGGAGAACTGAAGCTGTTCCCAATGGGATTGATTCACTGAGACTGAATCACATATAATTGACTCCTTGGCTCATGTTTACTCAGCACACTTAATCTTGGCATCTTTTTTGATATGTGGTGGGGTTTGGTGCTATGTTTACTGAAAGTGTTTTATCATGTAAATATTGTGATTTAATTTCTTACTGTTTTTATTTGTTGTAAAGTTATATATTAAATGTGTATTTTAAATGTTAATTAAATGCACACTGGGCAGTGTTTTAAATAGCAACTTAATAAAACAGTTACTGAACTGGAATGAACTCATTGTGTTTACACCCTGCCCATCACTTGGATTCACTCAAACGGCACAAAAACCAATCAGATCAGAATCAGTTTTTACCGTTCCAAATCAAATTCTACTCTATCATGACTTCATACCAGAGATAAGTTTGTCAAGATTTATCTCACACCACGTAGTGCAAGCTTTAGTTACTTAATAGAACAATTTTACTGGTATGCTGTGTAGTTCAGAAAACCATACTCCAAATAAAGACCATGTTTACCACTTGAGCTCCGGGGAACATATTTTCTCTATTTAACCTGAATTATTCTCACCCACACCCCTGATCTGGGAACAGCATTATAGGATTATACTGTACTTGAGACAAAGCTTCCAGTCCCTCAGGCTTGTGACCTCTTCCGACTTGTGGAGGGTTTGAGTTAATGCAAGTCAGATTAAGGAGTGAGTCTACTCTTTTCTCTCAGAGCTGATGTTCCAGTGCCAGTTCCGGAACCACGTGCTTGAAGGTTCTTTCGGCTTGGCATTGCTCTGCTGGTCTTCATCAACAGAACCCAGTCCCACCAGAGTGCAGTAACTCCCTCCATTGGTTGGACATTAGGAGACGATGTGCCTCCAAGGACCTCCCACTGAGGACTCATTTTATAATCTATTTGTTTAATAATTGAGTTTATTTATTTTATTACTCATTTAAATTTTATTATTAATTTGTTATTAATTTAAATTATTTACCTAAATTTGCTATAATTTAATATACTTAAAAAATAAATAGTATTTATTTAATTAACATTTCGGCCACCCATGGAAAATGGGTCCCCTTTTGAGTCTTGGTCCTCCCGAGTTTTTCCTTTCCACTAGCCTTGCTCAACTTGGGATTGGCCTTTTAAGATAACGTTATATTGTAAAGCTGCTTTGAGACAATGCACCATTGTAAAAAGCGCTATATCAATAAAATTAAATTGAATTGAATGATAACTTACTGAATGGGCTAGAAAACACTATACGTATTAAGTGACTGGCATTTTCTTGGTTTAAATCCTATTTAGACAACCAGTACCAATTTGTGTTGTAAATAAGCAACACTTTAAGCTCTCATTAGTAAAGTATGGTGTCCCTCAGGGGTCTGTGCTCGGCCCACTATTGTTCTTTCTTTACATGCTTCCTTTAGGCTCAATTATTCGTAAGTATGGTACTAGCTTTCACTGCTATGCATATGATACACAGCTGTACATATCAGCTGATTCAAATGACGGCCTTACAACCAGTAACATTGTGTTAAGGAAGTACAAAATTGGATGTAATTTAATTTCCTTTTACTTAACATAGATAACTTAAGTTAGTTGGACCCAAGACTGTGAAAGACAGTCTGGCTACATCTATTCTAAACCTAAATGCAAAGTCCAAATGTAAAAAACTTAATTCAGATCAACAACATTACACAAATTGCTTTCTTTCAGTTACGTAACATTGCTAAACTTAGAAATATAAATTCTAATTATAAACTCCCCACTTTAGTTAGAGATGCAGCCACTCTGTAAAGTAAATCTATGCTAAAAACATTCTTATTTACGCAGGTTAGATTTAGACTGAGACGCATGGCCCAGGTTGGCTCTTGCCTCTTGGCTGAGTTAACTTCTGGTTCCTTCCCTTCTACCTATGCTGCTCTAGTTAATGCTGCCAAAGTTTCATGATGCACATGGCATCAGTGACTGTTAATAGACTAGTGCCTAGTACCAGTTTCAGCACCACACACTTAGATGCTCCTCCACCTCAGCATTACTTTACTGGTCTTCATCAACAATAACCAGACCCACCATGCCCTCCATCATTTAGTTAATAGGAAATTATGTGCCTCCAATAACTTACCGCTGAGGACTTAAATCTTAAATCTATTTTGTTATTTGTTTTGAATTGTATTACTTATTTAAATTTTATATATTTAAATTATTTATTATTAACTTAATTTTACTATTACTACAACTTAATTATTTCAGTTAACATCTAGGTTACCCAAGGAGGATGGGTCCCTTTTTGATTATTCCTCTGAAGGTTTCTTCCTTATATATTCAGGGAATTTTTCCACTGCCACTGTCACTGTCACACTGTCACTGTAAGGCTTGCTTAATTTGTGATTGGCCTTATAAGATAATATAAGATTGTAAAGCTGCTTTAAGACAATGCATCATTGTAAAAAGTGCTATATAAATAAATTTGACGTTGACTTTAACTGCTGAAGCAATGCATCCCCACAGCATGATGCTGCCACCACAATGTTTCACAGTGGGGATGTGTTCAGGGTGAATTCGCAATGTCACTTTTCCGCCACACATAGCGCTTTGCATTTATTCCAAAACGTTTATCTTTGGTCTCATCTGACCACTGCACCTTTTTCCACATGTTTACTGTGTCCCTAAATGTCCTGTGGCAAAATGCAAACAGCATTGTCTTTCTTTCAACAATGGTTTCTCCTTGCTACTCTTTCATAATGGACAGATTTGTGAAGTGTACAACTTATAATTGTCCTGTGGACAGATTCTCCAACCTGAGCTATGGATTTCTACAGCTGCTCCAGACTGCCCATGGGCCTCTTGACTCCCTCTCTGTCCAGTGCTCTCCTTGTGCAGTCAAGTTAATCAGTTAAGGTGGACGGCCATGTCTTGGTAGGTTTGCAGTTGTAGAATACTTAGAATCTATTTTTAGATTATGGATTAAGCTGTGCTGCTAGAGATGCTCAAAGCTTGGGGTATGTTTTTTAAATCGAACCCTGCTCTAAATTTCTCTCTCTGAGAGAATCTCTATCTCTGACCTGTCTGGTGAGTTCCTTGCTCATTATGCTGTTTGTTCAATAGTGCTCTCTAACAAGCCACTGAGGCCTTCACAGAACAGGTGTATTTATACTAAAACTAAATTACACACAGCTGTACAGCAATAACTAATTAAGTAACTTCTGAAGGCAATTGATTGTACTAGAATTAATTTAGGGGTATCAGAGTGCAGAAGGGCTGAATACTTACGTCACACTTTTCAGATTTTTAATTGATTAAACACAATTTGTGTCAAAATATGCTACCTTGTGTTGGTCTATAAATTTAAATCTCAATGAAATACATATAAAATACATTTTTGTGGTTGTAGGGTGACAAAATGTAAAAAAGTTCAAGGGGTATGAATACTTTTGCAAGGCACCATATGTGCTAGGCACATTCATTCATTCTCTTATCACTGAAAAGATAGTGCCTAGCTAATGGGAAGGGCCGCAAGGTAGGAACAACCTAAAGGTTCCAATCCATTGTAGAGGATTCTCTTGCACACTCATACATACACACACTCGCACACTCATACATTCGCACACTAAGGGCGTGTTGGAAACACAAATTCACAGCACATAATAACACATATATGTTTTTGTAATGTGAGAGGAAACTGGAAAAACACATGGACGTGGAGGACATGCAAACCCCAAACAAATGGTGTCCAGAGTCAGGATCAAACTAGGGATCTCGGAGCTATGAAGCAATTCTAGTGTCAGAGAAGAGCTATGCAGGATTTTGTGGCTCTCCAGTGCATATCATCCTGATGCTTGTCCATGTGTACTTTAGCAAACTGCAGACATTCCCTCTCCTTACAACACTGTCATACACACAATTTTTGTTCTGTGTTCCCTTGATGCAGCTACCCTGCCTTCCTTTGTGACATTTTCTTGCTGTGATCTTGGTAGTCACACCTAAGGTGTGATCCTTAACCCTAACACACATCTGACAACACAAACATCAAGACAGAGGTTGATGTGCCATGTGATGTGCATTCAGTGCCATGTTTCAGACTGATGTCTGCAGGCTGTGTATGTGTATGCGTGTGTGGGAGTGAATGTGTGTCCTTGCTATTAGCCAGTCTAATCGATTTAGAATCTGACGCCAGGCTTCAGAAGCAGATGGGAATAGTTGAATAGAATACTAAAGCCAGTCATAGACAATCAGCATCAAACCTGTAACAGACTCAAGGTGACACATCCACTTTACACTTGACTACATTTTCAATATAACAACAAACCAAGACAGTTCCACCTGAACTTATACTAGGTGACATGTTTGGGCGTCTGGATAAAGAGCTTGCGATTTAAGTGCTACTTTATGTACTCTAGCTGAATTAAAAAGGTGTAGTTGTTTATATGAACATGACTGGTTTACAGAAGCACAAATGTATTTCAAATTTTATATTTATTTGTTAAATATAATTTTATAATGACAACATATAACTGTATGACCCTGGGTGTTTAATCTTCGCTGTTTAGACGTGTTTGTTATTTGCGTTTTAACACAGAGAAACAAAATCTGTGTGTGTTTGTGTGTGAGATTGCAGCTTTCTCTGATTGCGTCATGTTTGTGATGCACTGTGCCAACATATTATCTGGAAGAGCTTAGTGAAAATGAAGCTCATTGCAGTAATCAAGTTACCTGGGATACATAAAAATAAGTGTGTGCTAATTGTTTCCACATTATTCCAAATTCTTCCATGTCACTTTTATGAAGGTCTAAGTTGTGATTCAAACAAAATAGTGGTGTGCACTAGGATTACATAAAATAAAGAGTAAATGTTAACACTTCTTCAGGGCAACATGGTGGAGCAGTGGTTAGTGTTGTTGTCACCACTTCTTCACAGCTTCTGAGATCCATAGTTCAATTCCTGGCCTGGAATTTGCTTGTGCTCCCAATGTCTGCTTCTTCCTTTTTATTCTCTGGTTTCCTAAGATATGTGTTACATCAGATGGTGCCTATAAAAGTGTCCCAGTGTAAGTGAATTAATTGGTGTGTATGTCTCTCTTATCACTAGGGATGACCGAATGTGGTATGCCATGTCTCCCTAGATTATGACCTCAGCAGTCAGCGCAGCGTGTCGCTCCATGCTGAAATGCTCACCATGAGGCATCCATACTGAAATGTGACTGTCATAATATTCCAAACAGATAGATACAGTCTGTCACAATCCAGACTTTTTGTTCTTGACATCAGTATGTGACAGTGGTTAATATACATAATGTGCACTGTTACAAAAAATGCTTTTGCTAAATGTCTGGAAATTGTCCAGGCAGAGACAGGGTTGTGTCGTGTAGGTGCCATCTATGTCTGAATGGTGGACAACAAAACTGTGGGAGCTGCTTGTGCTTGTCAGCAGATCAAATAATCCACTCAACTGGTGGTCTGTCTGGGCCATACATAGCAAGTTAACTAACAGCTAAGTCAGAACAGCCTAGACGATGGGTAGTTTTGTCTAGCAGTAACTGATCACTCAACAAAAGGTACACTACCCCTGAAAGCCTTTTATGGACAGTGGAGAAAGCCCTTTTACACCCTCTTGTGGTAAGACTCATTGTGTTTGT
>JAUZSU010130319.1:0-28804 GCA_034780255.1 Parotocinclus maculicauda
TGTTGTCTTTGACTACTATTTAAATTGGTTTGATGTTCTGAAACACTTAAGTGTGACAAACATGCAAAAAAACAGGAGATGAGGAAGGGGGCAAACACTTTTTCACACCTCTGTATATGAGAAATTATGGACCAATGGTTTAGTTAGAATGTGTAATACTTCTTTAAGGGTACCAGTGGACCTGAGCCATTTCAGATCAACAGCATAACAGACTCCATCAAAGCTTCATCTATGGATATCTTATAAGCAGTAGAATTAGCATCAATACAAGTACTGTCAATATGCCAATGACTCACCATTCCCCACAGTCCATTAATAATCTTTGCATTTTCCGAGACCATCTGAATAAACTCTTTCAGTCTTTCATCCTCGTAATCATAGCGACTAGCAAATAAAACCAGGGAGATGATATTTGATGACGCATTGTGGAACAAACTCTGAGGATCCATGAAGCTTCCTAGGAATGCAAAATATACAATGACCCACATATTTTCATAGCACAAATAATAGCTGCAATGAACAGGTATATCATACCAGCATATTTGTTTAATTTTGCAATCATGTGCTCAGTTTCTCCCAATATCCTGTCTTCCATAGGTTGTTTTCCAAGACCAAAGTTCCTCATCGTCATGTGGGCAAAACGTCGATGTTCCTTCCATGCAGGACCATAATCAGCAGATATGACTCCTGTCAAATTTCATTCATATAAGTAACTAATGTTATGTTGTGCTGTTTACCCAATCAAATCAAAGTAATTTTCATTGATATAGAACCTATGACTTTGGAGCAAAAAATACAACACAAAAATGAAACAATGGTTTTAATCAATGGTATTTTCTCAGATGAAGGAAAGGAAAAAGTATGTAATCATTTGCTTGTAATTTTCATTTCTAAAACAAGTGCAGGTAAACAGACTGGGGACTGATGTGGTCTAGTGGCTAATGTACTGGAATATGGACCAGAAGGTCCAGAACGTCCAGGGTTCAAATCACACCTCTGCCACAGTTAGGTCCCTGAGCAAGGGTTGGGTCCCTTAACCCACAATTGCTTGGATTGTAAGACTGTATTAATTGTAAGTCGCTCTGGATAAGGGCATCTGCTAAATAACATATCGTAAATGTAAATATAAATGTAAGCATTCGTCTGAAACCACACTGGATTTATCCACTAGGAACCTTACATCTAGGAAAACACTGGTTGTCAGACTCAAGTAAGTAACTGGTGCCAGTAAATAACTGGAATCCTGGAACCCACATGCACATAAATCTTGTGCCAGGATACTAACAAGAGTGGCTCAGTGGTACAGGGTCATGAACCGTGTATGTATGTGTGATTCCTGGCATCTAAAGGCACTTTGGGACGGGTCTGTAACATGTAGCAGACTTTTACAGTACAGTACAGTACAACTTTTGCACTTTGTTTGCCAACATGGTACCCATTAATTATGTAAGATCCTCAAATATAATCCTGCATCCTACATGTCTTAGAAGCAATTCACCTTTTTTTGTTAAAAAGAATTCATATTTAAAACACACTTCCAGATGACAGAAATGCAATCTAGCTTTTAAATATTTGAACTCAACTTCAAAATATTTGAACAATTCTGACATGAGCACAGCTCTTAATAAGCTGTGAGACTGTAATTAATTTGAAAGAGCCTCACCTTTTTCCTCAGTCACAAGGCTGGCCAGTACGTTTTGTGGGCGTCCTGCAAAGTCTGTCGCTTTGGTTACCAGAGCTTCTTTCATAGCTTTAATCCCAGTAATAACAACAGCTGGTCTTCTTCCAATATAGAGGCTATAAACATTCCCATAATGTGCAGCCAACTAAGATATAACAACAAAAGTCGTTATTTAAAGCAAAAAAATGGAACCATTGTTAAAAAGGTGACACTGTATTCTAAATGACCAGCCAGTCCACTGGAGTTCGGTTTTGTGTACTGTGTTCCATGTTCTGTGTTGGTTTTTGTTCTTTGTTTTATTATTGATTACTGATTATTTGCCATTGAACAGCATATGACAGTTTATATACACCTAGGCTTATTGTCTGGTTGGTTTATATTAGATGGGTTACTTCAAATCAATTGCTTTTTAATTTACTATATCTGTTTCCTGTTGGTCAAATGTTTGTATAAATCAAGTGTCTTTAAACCTTCTGGAAAATTCTGGAAATTAAAGTAATGACCTTTTGTATCTTTTGGAATTAAATCCACCTTAAAAAATTTGTATGCAAATAAATTGTACGTATAAACAGAAAAATATACAGGACAACAAAACACTTTTTAGTTTAGAAAGAAATTAACTGAAGAAACATCGGCCTGAACGGTTAAACTAAAACCCCAAGATTGTCCATATTGTATCAGTTCTAAAATGATCCACCATTACTGTGAATTGTGGACTAGAATGGTCAGGGTTTAAATCCCACCTCTGCCAAGATGCCACTGTTACAAGACCCTTAATTGACAATTGGGTTGTAAATCACTTTGGATAACGATGTCTGTCAAATGACTAAATGTAACCAAATAAAAGCCTCATACTCCTACATCACCATGGACTGAAAAAAACAAGTGTCTACTCCAAAACTAGTATTAAAACGTTAGATGCCAATTTGCAGGTGATCACCAAAATTAAGACCAAGCCTTCAGAGGAATGTTCTGTGATCAAATCATCACAAAAATCTAACTGTATTTAATTGTTACATTTGTTTACCCAAAGCAGCGTTAAACCTGATACTTTATATGAAATAAAAGGTCTCTTAACTATTCATCTCTTACGGGAACGAAGTACATACCCTGACTGTCTTAACACAGGAACAGTATTGTATACTGCTCAAAAAATTAGGGGATCCCCCAAAATGAAATATCCCCCAATTTTTGTGAGCAGTGTAATTCAAAAGCCTTTCGAGAAGCAGAATGTAAACTGTATATTATGATATAAAATAAAATAAAATAATATTAATATAAAAAGTTCAAACAGAAGCACTTTCTGCTCAAATCAAGCAAATTTGTAAATTTTTATTATACTTTATGATTGGTTTATTATATCATAACCCAGAACAGTGATAAGATCATACAATGTTACCTTCTCCATGTCTTTCAAAGGATTTCTCAGGTTGAGGTGAAACACATTCCCGAATATGGGTATAGGTCGGGGTCCAGGAGGAAAGTTCTTGGGCCTCTGGATCCTAATGAACCAGAGAAGGAAGCAGACGCAAAGCCCAACAAGGATCAATGGATTCAGCATGATGCCGGTCGAACTGCCGCCCTGCTCTGGACCACATCCTCCTTTTTAAGTAACCTCTTGGTAATTTATTCAAACTAATAAAGTGATGCCCTCTCCAACCAAACCTGTATAACTTGTATAACCTGTGATAGAACTACAATGCAAATGAACCTGTTTTAAGACATTATCTTGGGAAACATTACAGAGAGATTCTAGAGGCAATTAGTTTTCTATCCAAATACATTCAACTGTATAAAAACCAGTCCCACCAGAGTACAGTAACTCCCTCCATCGGTTTTACATTAGGAGACGATGTGCCTCCAAGAACCGCCCACTGAGGACTCATTTTATAATCTAGTTGTTTTATAATTTAGTTTATTTATTTTATTACAAATTTAAATATTATTAATAATTTGTTATTGATTTAAATCATTTACCTAATTTTGCTATAATTGAATATACCTTTAAGTATTTATTTAATTAACATCTAATCCACCCATGGAGGATGGGTCCCCTGTTGAGTCTTGGTCCTCCCGAGGTTTCTTTCTACCACTTTCAGGGAGTTTTCCCTTGCCACTGTCGCCCTAGGCTTGCTCAATTTGGGATTGGCCTTTTTTAAATAATGTAATATTGTAAAGCTGCTTTGAGACAATGCTCCATTTTAAAAAGTAAATAAAATTGAATTGAATTGAATTAAAAGAAGCCCTGATATTAAACTGATCTCTAAACTGTCAGTCACTTGTAAGGCTTTTGTATGGGATTAAGATAAATTAATCATGTAAATGTTGGCTCACTCAACAACACTGGGCATCTTGTTCACTTAAAAAGGTGAAACCTGGCCAGAAACAGACTACTGAAGCTTTAGTCCTAATAAAGTATACTTAAACGTGTACAATAAACTTAACACAACGCTCAGATGGTGCAGTGTCAGTTAGTTAGCCTATTACTGCAGTGTCTTAAGAGTGCAGGTAGTGCAGCAACGACATCACCCCCTTTTACCTCAGTAATTCTACTGAGAAGACTGTTACACACACATCCCAGTGTACAGACCCTCTATTAATTAGACCCTTCAGTCAGGACTGAACCATGGAGCATTTGCTGGTGTTTTTGATTAGAATTTCTTCCTGCATTTTTCTGAACACCAAGAGTGAACTGTAATTGTGCATTTAACTGTAGTCCCATTCAGGATCACCAGCACCATCTAAGATACATGTAACTACCAGTCTCATTCAAGTAACTTCAAACAGGAGTCCCTTGGATAGGACTAAATAGAATCTACTATCTTCAGTCTGTCCTGCTAAATTGTCTACCCATAAAACAGTATTAGAGGAAATCCATTTCTGTCTGTCCAGTCCTTCTGGGTTTGGACATTTTATTACCCATATTAACCATGGTTTTACCATGTTTTTAGCAGAAAGAAAATAAATGAAATGAATGGTTACTATGATACTATGATACCACTGCCACTATTTTACCAAAACACCACACTAAATCCATGGCAGATTTATAGTATACACGTAGTTACCATAAGATACATTAGTAGTTAATAGTAGGACAATGGTTATCTATACAGTAACCATAGTTACTATAAACTACATAGTTTAAAGGTCATTCTATTAGTCCACGTTATTAGTCTATTATTTCTACTAAAGTATTGCAGTTTCTGTTTTTCTGGTGTGTTGTGTTGCAAAGACGCAGTTCTCAAATAGAATTCGTCTGCCACTAACCTTCAATCCACACATCTCTCTGATTATTTTATGTGATGTTAATTTATTTCTACTGTATGTAATATTTATTAAGAAGACCACATACATGAAAATGGTAATTAGAAATATAGAACCTGGTTTGAGTCTCAGCCTAGCTGCTGCCTATGTGCTGTTTGAATGGCATCCCCATGTATGTGTGTGTGTGTGTGTGTGTGTGTGTGTGTGTGTGTGTTGATTAAGTGGGTATGAAAATGAACGATGAACTCATTACTTAATTAGATACGTTTTAGCTGAATTAAGAAGAATGTCAGACCTTCAACATTTAAATGTAAAATTTGCCTTAGAATATGTTACTACTATGAAAATTAAAACTGCATTTGAAAATCAAATGACCTAGAAGGCATGGCTGGCCTGTGAGTCTGTAAGGCCCTGGGTGAGATTATAAATATGTTTATGTTAAAATGTATTTTAACAGTTTTTTATTACAGGACTACGCCACCATTAAATTAAAAAATAAATTAAAATGTAAATTAAATTCATGTTTAAGGCATGGTATCGAATAACACTTTATATCTATGAATTCAATGATGATATATACTGAACATACATATCCACCTCACAGGTGTGGTAAATCAAGATGATGATTAGACAACATGATTATTGCACAGGTGTACCTTAGGCTGGCACAATTTAAAGCCACTCTAACATGTGTTACTTTTTAATGGATTTGGAGGGGGGTTGTACGTATGTATCGAGTGAGTATGTATATATTATATGAAGTTCTAAAATAAACATGAAAATAATACCAGCATATTTGTCCACTACTGAAATAATATGATAAATTTTGGCTTGCTACCACAAGCAAACTAATTTTGTTGAAAACACTGAAGAGCTGAAAACCTCTCAAAGTCTTTCAGTGGGTTTCTGATGTTAAGTAAAAATACAGGTGGCATGTTCTTGGGATGTGTAACGATGAGGCAGATGCAAAATACGACCAGAAAGAAGCCGAACATGATAGTTGATCTGTAGCTTAACACACTGTAAACCTTTGGCACAAAAAGTCTTACCAATGAACACTCAATCAGTCCTGTAAATCATTTACTGGGAACTCTGGAAACACGCCTTGTTTCAGTTGTCTTGTTTCAGAGCCGTTAGTCAAAAAAACATTCAAACACTCATTTTTTATCTCTCTGTAAGGTTAAAGAAAAGAAGCACTTTAAAGCATTTAGTGTCCAAATTCTGATCGATTTCTTGACCTGTGCATATTTAATTATTTGGGGCAGACTTTCATTACCGTTTAAATTAATTAGTTTCATAACCAAATGTCAAACACAAAAAGGTCTTAGTTGGCTCGATTTAGGGTTCGTGTAAAACAGTCTGATTTAAGAATCGTTAGTGAAAGTTTGTGACAAAAAATATAATCACATGCACATTTGGGACAGAGTACCCTGGATGTTCCTGCCTGGTAGAACAGGGCAGACTTCAGAACACCAGAGTTCACGTCATCGTTCCACCAGGCAGGAGTTCCAGGGTTTCAGTTCTGAGCTGTGAGTTTTCTGCTGGTCTTAGGCTGAACCCTGATTCTGTCAATCTGTTGTTTTATGTTTTTCCTCACCAGGGTAGTCTATTATGCCAGGTCTATTGTAGCACATGACAAATACAATGTCAAATAATCCACGTCACACAGCTTAGTGATATTGATACTATTTTAAGGCAGTCGTAGTGTTTACATTATGATTTTGTGTTTCTGCATTCTTACTTATTATACCGAGTCAATATGGTGAAAGTTAATGAAAATTTGTCTTTAATTTTACAGTTTACTGAAGCACTGAAACATATTCCATGAGAAAAAATATTTCAGTCCAAAAGCAAACATTTTTCCCATTTATGTTTGTAAACAAATTATTCTAATTCACACATTAGTTGCTTTTTCTAAATGTTTCTATCTGGTTATCTCAGCCTGACTCCCATCCTGTAGGGTTTGGGTGAGAGTGTTATTCCAAATACACCAGTGAAATCTGGTTCTCCTGCGTCTTCAGGCCAAACAAACTTAAAACGGCGCAACAGGGTGACCATGATCAGGAACAGCTCCATCCGAGCCAGACCTTCACCCAGACACACACGAGGTCCTGCACACACCACAGATATAACACATCAGCATAAGATATACATTAATTACACAAATATAAATTAATTATGGCTTATTCCTTGCCACTGTCACTCCTGGCTTGCTTAATTTGCGATTGATAATCTAATATTGTTAAGTAGCTTTGAAACAATGTTCCATTGTCCGTAAATCTCCATAAAGCCATAAATCCAATGCTCTATAAATCGGACTTGACATGTATGCACCGTTTAACGACCGCATTGTGTTCTGTGAAACAGGACATTGACCATATTGAAATAGTCACATTGTCTGATATTATGTATACACACAGTATGATATTGTGACACAAAGAAAACTGTGTGCATCAAAAATGTAAATGTAGGCTTACGAACTTTATTTACAGTTACAAATAAGCAACATAAAGTGAACTCCCAATTGTATGATAATTCAACTTTACAACAGAAATCCTATAATACAAATAAATATACATTCAGCAGAAAAAACAGCAGGAATGTTTGACGTAGGCTACGCAATGATTGGACAGTGTATATTAAACCGACTGAGACTAACTTTATATGTCATCTAGCACTGCAGTGCACTGCAGCCACTACGTTCAGAAATGGAAGTACTTTTTTGTAGTCTTGTTCTACAATCTAGACCTCTAGAACTGTGAGCTATTACTGCAGCAAGTCCACTGTACTTCCTGTGGTTTAGGACTGATATCATCGGCAATGTCATATGAAATTGCTTGCTTTGTTACATGGGTGTTGTGTTCCACATACTTTTATCTATGCAGTACGTTAAATAAAATGCTTGTTGACTGATTTCCTTCCGTAATGATCAAGACAAGAAATTGGAACTGTTTGGGCAAGTTTGGTTTAAGTTCAGTTTTCACTCTGTGTTCTCACCAGCAGAAAACGGTATGAAGGCCTCAGGCTTCTCAAACTGCCCCTGTTCGTTTAGGAAGTTTGCTGGGTTGAATTCATGAGGAAACTTCCACTGGCCTTCTTCACTCAGCACTGACGAAATGTTGGGAATGATGGTCGCTCCCTGAAATACAAAGCAAGACAATGGAAGTAGAGTTAAGACAAACCTGGGAAACAAAACATGCTATGGGATTAAAATCTTCACCTTTGGGATGCTGTAGCCCATCAGTTCAGTATCTCTTGAAGTAGAATGGAAGACGCTGAGAGGGACAGTGTTGGCGATACGCTGACACTCATGAATCACAGCCTGTATGTACGGCATGTTGTGCCGGTCCTCAAAAGAAGCCTGAGCCTTTCCTTCCAGAACCTCATCAATCTCCTGCTGACACCTCTCTAGAAATGACAAGTCAATAGTGCAGGTTTCGAAATGTTCAAAAAAAGTTACAAGCAATTTATATTGAAGTACAGCAGATAATTTATCATTCAAACCCTGTATATCTGGATGAGTCATTAGGTAGAGGAATGCAGTAAGAAGCGTGTTGGATGTGGTATCAGTTCCAGCAACATGAAGATTTAAAATGTACGTCACAAGTTGTTCTTCATGTAAGGTGGTTCCCATAACTTTCTGTTGAAGGTAGAAATCAGAGCAAAATGGAAGTACAAGATTCCTTCTCTTCAGTCAATCTCAAAGAAAGAACAAACAGTGCCTAGAAATACAAACCTTATCAAGCTCATCAAAATAGCAGTCGACAAAATTTCTTGGCTGTCCTGGGACTCTTGTTGGCTTGTGATTATTGATCATGTCTCGAGTCATTTTTTTCATCAAATAGTCAACTTTGAAGGCCTTCTTAAATGGAAGGGGCAGACATCTCAGCACTGGAAGTGTATCATAGATCTACAAACATGTAAGAATCATACTTGTAATACATACAAATGTCTAGTTGATTTACAGAACTTCATCTTCCTGTCTTATATGTAGTATTTACTGTTGCACATTATGTATGATTAGTCTGATTTTTGCAATAGTATTAGTACTCACCATTGCCCAAGGTCCAATACCAATCTTTAAATTTGTAGTGAACAGCCGAATATAATCTTTAAGTGCTTCATCCTCATAATCGTACCGAGAGCCAAATAAAACCAGGAAGATGATATTTGATGCAGCATAGTGGAACAAAGTCTGAGGATTCATGGAGCTTCCTACAAACAGAACTCATACATTTTAGCTTGCCTTCTAAATTCTAGGAGATATTGTCCTTGGGGATTTACAATGAACATGAAAATAATACCAGCATATTTCTCCAATACTGAAATAATATGTTGAATTTCTCCCAGAATCCTGTCCTCCATAGACTGTTTCCCCAATCCAAAATTCCTCAGAGTCATGAGGGCGAAGCGCCTGTGTTCCTTCCATTGTTGACCATAATCAGCCGTGATAACTCCTGTAATATTTCACTCCTATTAGTATTATTTGTATTCATGATAATGGATTAATCATAATGTGGTGACCTTTACCTTTCATTTCAGTTACGTGGGCGACCAGTGTGTCAGCAGGCCGTCCAGAAAAGTCTGCAGATTTGTTCACCAGAGCCTCTTTTATGGCCTTCAAACCGTAAAGAACAACAGTTGGTGTTCTTCCAAAATACAGGGTGTAAACGTTCCCATATTGCTCAGCCAACTAAAGACAGACCACAAACATTTTCAGTTATTTCAGACAGAAAACCAGTGGCCCAGTCCTGCCTGCCAATGCACGCATACGGTCACTGGCACCATTGTACTAGGTCCTGTTTTTCAGGTGGTTAATGCCTGGCTTACACTATAATGTTCATACAATCCCCATGTTAACAATGTATGAAATCCTAGATATGACGACAGACCTAAACTGTACAGAATCAATATTCAGTTACCCCATTTGCCCTAAAAAACACCACATAGTATTATAGGCTTTACTGTTGGGAGTCCGCTTGTTGATTGACTGATTAACAATGCTCTTGAAATTCCTCTTTTTGTACACATTTGCTCTAACTGTGAGTCCAAACTTATTAGAAATGGCTTTGAAACTTTTTCCAATTTGGAGCATCAGGAACATTTTGTTTGTACCCTAATAACATTTCCACGTTTTTTTTTTTTTGGATATCAGACTAATGCCAAAGGGTTATATAGGGTTATACAACTTTTGCGTAAATAAAAAACTTTTTTTGACTTTTCATTTGCTTTTGTGATGATCTTGTTTAATAAAATAACATTTTTTATCACTTTAGTTTCATTTAGAATGTTTTGAGCAGTATGGTACCATTGTTATGATAAGTCCAAATAATATCTGCCAATTGAATATTGCATTTGCACTATTTTGCGATTTTATCCACACCATTTGTCTGTCTTCTTCCATTACAGTCTTGTTTTCAACTGATGAATGAGAGATCATTTCTGGATGAGGGGCAACTTGTGACATGTGTCACTTGACATGACTTGTGTCACTTGTTGTGACAATATTGTATTGTAAAAAGCGCTATAGAAATAATTGAATTGACTTGACATTCATTGAGTCCAGATATTCCCTCACATACACTGCTCACAAAAATATTTTTCATTATGGTAGATTTTCGTTTTGATTTACATTATTCTGAGCAGTATATATGTAATATGGGCTGACTATCCTCAGTAAATGCATTGATGTCAATATATTTGTCTCATTTGTTCAACAGGGCTGTCTGTACTTTCTTTTAGAACCTAATTTTATTTTTTTAATGATGGTGTTATACAGAAACATAGAAAACTCAGGAGAGTTTTTCAAACTTATCTAGCAACTGCACATTTAGACATGACTAACCTGTTATAAAATCCCTCGAAATGCTCACTTGTGTAAAGTTGTTCTGTTACAGACTGTTAGTCTGTGTAATTCATTTTATTCCACATATGATTCATATATAATTCAAACAGTACCTTATAACAACAACAAAAAAAACCAGTCCAACAAGCCCATCAACACTGAGTTTTATTTATATCAGTAAAATAACATCTATGTCCAGAACAAGTTTTGGTGACATTCTCCTTTTATGTAGGACAGAGGTAATTATAGACAAGAAAATTCAATTGTAAATGCTTCCTATCTTGCAAATACCTACGTTTTCAATTTATTTACTCTACAATATAGGCCTGTTTAGTTTTTTATAGAAGAAGATAAAATCTCAGTCTTGAAGTAAATTTCCATCTTGCCAAGTGAGGGTTTGCATGTTCTCCCCAGGTCTCTGTGGGTTTTCACTGGGTACTCTGGTTTCCTCTCACATTTCAAAGAATTCCCTTAGTGTGTGAGTGTGTGTGCCCTATGACGGATTGGCACCTTGTCTAGGGTTGTCCCTGCCTTGCTCCCTGTGTCTCCGGTTGGACACAAGCTCTCCTACGACCCTTTACCAGGATAACCGGATAAGAAAATGCATGAATGAATGAAAGAGAATTTGCGTCCATCCCAAATTGAGAAAGTCTGGGGTGACAGTGGCAAGGACAAACTCACTAAACGTTCCAAGACTCAAAAAGGTGACAAATATAATAAAAAAACTATTGGATTAAACTACTGTTTAATGATATAAATGAATGATAGGGCTAGCCAGTAACTCTCCACCTCTGTGTTAATAGAACAAGCTCTCAGGATTGAGTAAAGCAACCATGTGAAGTCAAAAGTCAGGTGAATTGCCTGCATTACCACGTTTTAATGGGTTAGATAAACAAATCGATCTTATTCAAAAAGTTAAAACCATAAAGCAATCACTTCATTATAGATGCATCCACAATGAAAACCCTGCACTTCAGTTCAATTATGGAGTTACTGAAAATAACATGGCTTACCCTATCCAGAGTTTTCAGTGGATTTCTGGCATCGAGCTGAAAAAGGTTGCCAAATATTGGTACAGGTCGGGGTCCAGGCGGAAGATTCTTTGGCCTGTTGATCCTGATGAGTAGATAAAAGAGACAGATGCAAAACCCGAACAGAATCAAGGAGCCAAACATGACGACCGGCGTACTGCTGCTCTACACACAGTGTAACACAACTACAGTTGTAGTAAGGTACATACTTCAGTACGGATATATAAGTGTGTGAGACACACACACACACACACACACACACAACCACACACCTCCACACCTCATTTGTCCAACATGGACGGACTCGTTCTAACAAGATCTTCTGGATACAGAAATCTTGGCTTAGTCATTAGGAGGAAATCACCTTGTATTTGGAGCATGCCATGCAGGGCAGAGATCACAAGAGTAAAGCTGTTCTACTACCTAATCAGAGAAAAGGGCAGAGAGTATGAAATATAAGTATTAAATACTATGTTATGTTATAATAATATGTAATACGCTGAATGCTGATGACACAGAGGCAAGAACAACAGTGAGTAAACTGAGTAAATTGTTTGATGGGCACTGAAATTCAAACGTGAACGAGACTGTGGAGAGTTACAGATTCAGAAAACAAAGACAGGACGATCCACTTGACAAATATGTCTCGGACTTGAGGGCGTTAACCAGTCCATGCAACTTTGGACAAATTTAAGCGTCACTAATAAGAGTCAGGATCGTGTGCAGAACAAATGATGCTGCTCTAAGAGAGTGAGACTTTTTGTTATTTACTTTTAACGGTCTTTTATTTTAAACAATTCAAAGTCAGAGTCAATTCACAGCTTTTCCGCAGTTACTCCAGCAACATATGCTCAAAATAACAGAGTATAATTATGCATAAAAAAGCAGCAAGACTATAAAATAAGAATTAAAAACACTCGGCTCAGTGACACATCAGAGAAACTACGTAGCAAAAAGCAGCTCATCATTGATTACAGCACATATGGCTCCCCATAACACCATAATTCTTTAAAATGCTGCAGGTTTTTCATGCACTTGTAAAAATTTAAATCAATTAAAACCCTTGATTTCACCAATCGAGAGAAGATCCTGGTCACCTCACAGTCCCCATCCTGGGCCAACTTATTCTTACGGCTAATATACACTGCCATCTTAGCCTGACCCAGAATGAAATTTATCAGGTGACACTTGAACTTCTCTCTCTTGGTGTACTTAAAACCAAGGATAAAAGACAGGGTAAAAGCCACATTTAAAGAGATAAACACGTTCTTTAAAACATCAAACAAAGGACGCAGCCTAAAACAGTGCATAAAAGCATGAAACACTGTTTCCATCTGGGAGCAAAAAGGGCATTCAGGTAAAACCCCAGGGTTTAAAATGGAGATAAAAAGCATTCACCTTGATAATACCATGCAAAACCCGCCACTGGAGGTCCGCAACTTTCTTGGTCAACGGTGGTTTGTACAATGCTCTCCACTGGTTTGACATCATCACTTAATTTAAAAACATCACGCCATGGTGTATCAGCCCTATTGTCCAGCTTTTTCTAATTTAAAAACTTAACACAGGCTTTATACAGTGATTTACCAGATGTTTTGTTTAAAACCATAAAGACGTCCCCCTTACTCTCCAGCAAGGGGCCGTGACAGTCCTGTAGGGCTGGAGTGATGACTACCTCAGGAAAGGGGTCATCCTCTGTGGGACTGGTCACCCCTGCACTGTAGTCCTTCACTTGTCTGCGCTCTTCTGAGGTAAGCGCAGACCTCCAGCGAGGTCTCATCCTCAATCCTGCGTTGGCAAGTTCAGGTCCTACAGCGTCTACCAGCTGACCCAGAGTGATGATTCTAGAGGAGACCAGGATCTTTGTCAGTGCAGGGGTGTTTGACTCAGTCATATCCAGCTGAGCCCCACTGACCAGCGGCTCGTTTAAAAGCCATTGTAAAGTTGTATAACCATGTCTCTGTACAATAAAAAAATTCAAAATTCTAAAAAGTCCACGATAAAACACGGGCAGCCAAGCGATTTCCAGGGATCGGGTGTTCGTTAAAAACAGGGTCCTGTCCAGTCCTTGTCCTCTACAGTACGCAGAATTCTGCTGGCTGTTTCTCTCCATACCAGTTCTTTAGGCCCAGTGAGAAGTCTCTGGATGAACTGCAGGCGGAAGGTGGCAGTCCTACTAGCTAGGTGGATGAGGCCTTGCCCTCCTTCTTCCTTAGGCAGATACAGGACTCCCTGAGGTATCCAGTGGAAACGGTCCCAGAAAAAGTCCACTAGAAGTGCCTGAAGGTTGGCCAGCAGTCCTGGTGGGGGGTTCACGCAAGCCAGTTTGTGCCACAAAGAGGACGCAGCAAGGTTATTAATAACCAGTACCCGACCTCTATAGGACATCCGCGGGATTACCCATTTCCACCTGCTGAGACAACCCTTTACCTTCTCAACCACGTTAACCCAGTTTTCCATCATAGTTTTACTGTCACCTAAAAAAAACTCTAGATATTTAAAACCACCTGTCTTCCAATTCAGCCCATCTGGAAGACAAGGCTGCCCATCGTCCCACTTCCCAACTAAAACGGCTTCACTCTTATTTCAGTTAACCCTTGCAGACGATAAAACGTTAAAATCATTTAAAAGTCACATCAGACTGATTGCTGACCAGTACCACCAGATCATCAGCGTAGGCTGAAACTCGGACAGGAGTGGCACATTGTGGTATGTACAAGCCAGTGATCCCCTCTTTCAGTTTACACAACAGAGGTTCTATTGCGAGTGAATACAACATTCCACCTAAAGAACAGCCTTGTCTGATACCTCTAAAAACTTTAAAAGCAGCACATAAACCACCATTGACCTTAAGTACACTCTCAATGTCACTGTATAGAACCTTAATCATAGAAATAAAACCAGGGTTGAACCCAAAGTGCTCTAAAACCTTCCATAAAAACTTAAGCTCAACCCGGTCAAAGGTCTTTTCCTGATCCAGGAAAACAAGGCCAGTCTTTAGGCCCAACATCCTGGACACCTCCAACACACCCCGAATTAAAAACACATTATCAAAAATTGACCTGCCGGGCACACAGTATGTTTGGTCCAGTTGTTCCACCTGCTCCATCACTTTCCCCAGTCTCGAGGCTAACACTTTTGAGAGCAACTTATAATCTGTGCACAGCAGTGAGACAGGACGCCGGTTCCTCAGCTCCGTTAGGTCTCCTAACAGGGTCAGGACAGCTCTACGGCAGCTCACAGGAAGAAATCCTTCTTGTATACTTTTCTGGAGGACCTCTAGCACGTCCTGACCCAACACTGCCCAAAAGGCCTTGAAAAACTCCACGGGGAGACCATCAATACCTGGCGCCCGACCGTTCTCCATCCCCCAGAGTGCATCATGCAACTCGCTGAGGGAGAGCTCACTGTCTAACAGTGCAGCAGATTGTGGAGTGAGCTTGGCCAGGTTGTAGAAGAACCGATCTTCCGGTTCTTGTGCCTCTGCCCACTTGCTCTCGTATAGCTTAGAACAGAATCCCACTGTCCGCCTGCGAATTTCAGTAGGATCAGATGTGAGATCCCCGGACTTCATTCGCACAGCATGCATAAAACATTTCTGTCCGTTACTCCGCTCAAGACCAAAGAAAAACTTAGAAGGAGCATCCATTTCCGTCGCATTCTGGAAGCGACTACGGACCAGCGCCCCCTGTACTGTGCTGTCCAGCAGGTCAGATAAAACAGATTTTTTTCTTTTAAGTGTATAAAAATGCTCCTGGTTCCCCGTGGTATCTGCTAAAACCTGCAAATCCATGATCTCGGTTTCTAGTGCCCTCAAAGTTCTAGATATGTCCCTAGTGACATTGAGAGTGTACTGCTGACAGAATGTTTTTATCTGGACCTTTGCCACATCCCACCACTGCTGGATTGAGGAGTAAAACGCTTTCTGCGATTTAAAAACCTCCCAGAAAAAAATAAAAGACTCACTAAAATTGGTGTCATCTAAAAGTGCAGAGTTAAAATGCCAGTATGCACTTTGTGGCTTTATGTGACACTTAGTGAGTGTACATTGAACCATACAGTGGTCTGAAAACCCAACCGGAGAGATAAAACACTGCGTAAAAACTGACAAGTGGTGATTAAAAACATAAAATCGATCTAATCTTGCCAGTGAAAGTAGGTTATCCCGGGAATGGGCCCATGTGTACTGCCTCTGGGAACCATGAAAGGTCCTCCACACATCACGGAGGTCATGTGCCACTAGCATCTCGCAGAGTCGCTTACGTGAGGCTGTGTGGGGCTCCACATGATTCCTATCACATTCCTCTGTAGTACAGTTAAAATCACCACCCAGAATTAAGAAATCAGACTTATTAAAAGAGGCCAACACAGTGTTCAGTGTGTCTAAAAACAGCATTCGTTCAACTCCCTCGGTTGGAGCATAAATGCAAACAAAATTAAAAACTTCCTTTTCAAAATGAGCACACACTTTTAAAAGTCTCCCGTTTAAAACCTCCTCCACCGTATAAGAATGAGGAATAAAACTTTGTGAAAAGAGAAGACCAACTCCACCACTACGAGACGTGTTGTGGCTTAAAATGGCTAGTCCTCCCCACTCTCTAGTCCACTCAACACCATTAAAATCATCACTGTGCGTCTCCTGCATAAAAATAACATCAATACTTTTCTGTTTTATTAATTCATAAAGCTTAGCCCTCTTTACACAGTCTCTAGCCCCATTAATATTTAGTGTGGCAATTATAAAATTATTCATTGTAAGATAAAAAAGGCATAAAACACTGAACACTAGGGCCGGCCCATTCCCGGTGAAGCTAAAACTTTTAAACGTCAGCTTCATTACTAGCCTTGTTGAGTCTGGTCAGTATTTTCCTAATTCTGTGTATCTCTGTTGTGCTAAAAACCCCTTTACTCCTCAAAAGCTTCACATCGTGTATAAACTGTGTGGTGTCTGGAAAGCTCAGCTCAACCCGCACACCTCTTTTTCTTTTAGTTGTACTTAAGAACGTTCTTATCTCCTCAGCAGAGTAGCGTACGGGTATGTTCTCCTCTTGCGAGTTCCCATCCCAACATGAGTCAGAGATAGAGCCACTTTCTGACGAGTCACTCTCGTGACCATCTGTCTCCATTGTGTTAATGTCTGTTCTTGCCTGTTTATTGCCTTTATCCTCGGCTGACATCTTTCTTTTGGAAGGAGGAACTTTAAAAACAGCTTCCTCCTCCATGTCAGCCTCACTGTCAAACCTCTGTTCCTCTGCAATCACTGGAGTCCCCCCAGCGATTCCACCCCTTACATCAGTGTCCTGGTCCTTAGTATCTGGAGGCTCCACCCGAGCAATCTCCACTGAAGCCTCCACTGCAGTTTCTACACTGGGCAACGCTTCATAACGATTACCAACCTCATTAGCCGTGTCCTTAGCCCTTTCTACCACCACCGTTTCAGGCTCAGGGGTAGAATCCTGCACGGCCAAATCAGCTGCTGCCACAACGGGAACAATCTCTGCAGGGCCGGCTATCACTATCCCCGTCTGTCCAGTTTTCACAGGCCCAGACCCATCAGTGTCCATGTTTGCTCTCTCCGGGCAAGCACGGACAAGATGTCCAACCTGCCCACATCTGAAACACTTCATATTAGTGTCTGAAGACGCATACACCGGGTAATCAAAATCTTCCACTTTAAACTTAAAAACCAGATCTAGCTCTTCATTGCCTTTATTTAGTACCATAAAAACAAGTCTCCTAAACGACACCAGATGTTTAATCAGGGGAGACTTGCAGTTTAGGGGGATTTTCTTTATAGGGGAAACAATTTTGCCGTATCGGGACAATTCCCGATAGATGTCCTCATCTTTAATAAAAGGAGGGACGTTGGACAAAATTATCTTTTTGGCTGGGGTACTAAGAGGTTGGACTGGAATAAACTGTTCGTTTATGTTCAGTCCGTTTTGAATCAGATGATTTGCCTTCTCAACCGAGTTCATAAACAATACTACGGCACTGTTCATCCGTGAAGCAGACACCACGTTGCTATGTCCTATAGCTTTTCCAGCAGCCAAACACACATCTTCCACACTCGCACGACACTCTACTTTGACCCCATGCCGGCGAGACAAGCTCTCAAAGAGCCGGGCGTTCGGGGCAGCCATGCTACACAGCTAACAGCTGTTAGCAGGCTCCCTTCACTCCCCACGAACTTTCAAACTCCGCACACACACACACACTCACTCACTACTTACAAAGAAAAGAAAAGAAGAGAAAAGACTGAGGTAGATCGTCATCTTCGCTTGGCCAAGAATAAAATTAATTATTTCACACTTACGCTGTTCTTTCTTAGAGTATTTAAAACCACAGATAAAAAACTGCAAGCTAAAACACACTTGAAAACACCTTAATATGTCATGTAAAAGATTAAACAGCGGTCGTAATCTAAAACAATGTGCAAAAGTATGAAAAACAGTTTCTCTCTCTGAGCAAAAAGGGCAATCGTGCGTAATATCAGAGTTTAAAACACAAATAAACGAATTCACAGCAACAATTCCGTGTAAAACTCTCCACTGTAAATCGGCAGTCTTTTTTGCTAATGGAGGCTTATAAAGAACCCTCCACTCTGGTATGTAATCATCACTTAAAACAAGGACCTTCCTCCAGGGGGTGTCTACCCGCCCGTTTAATTGATTTTTATTAAAAACCTTTACACAGGATCTGTAAAGATACTTTCCGGATGCAGTATTGATGTACATGTCCCCATCCCTACTGCAGTCCAGCAGGGGGCCCTCACAGTCATCCAGGTCCGGAGTAATGTTCAGTCGGGGGAAATCTCCCTCCTTGAGAGTATTACTCAAGACGGAATCGTTGTCCACTAGTTCGTTGTCCACCAGTAGCTCCCGCTCCTCTGAGGTAAAGGCAGACCTCCAACGTTGCAAAAATACATTAGCAATGCGTTGAGACCTCAAACCCAGCCGAGCAGCCAGATCCTGCGCATTTGAAAGGTCTGGTCCCGCAGTGCTTACCAGGTGCCCTAGTGTTATAATGCCCGCAGATGTTAGGACGTTGGACAGCAAGGGCCCATTGGCCTTAGAGACGTCCAGTCGTGTGCCATAAATTAAGGGTTCCTCCAGTAGCCAGTGTAGAGTCTTTAACCCTCTATTGGTTTTCTTAAAAAAGTCCCATATTTTAAAAAGACCGCGGTAAAAGGCAGGTAGTCCACTCATGTTCAAACTTTTGGTGTTCATTAAAAAGAGAGTCCTGTCCAACCCCAATCCACCCACCGTGCGTAAAATCTCACCGGCCGCTGTACTCCACACTAAATTCGGGGGTCCAGTGAGCAGTCTCTGTATGTACTGAAGACGAAAAGCAGCAGTCCGGCTGGCTAGATGGATTAGGCCTTGTCCTCCGCTCTCTTTGGGCAGATACAGGATACACTGTGGTAGCCAGTGGAGACCGCCCCAAAAGAAGTCCACTAATAAGGCTTGGATATTAGCCAGCAGGTGCGGTGGAGGATCCACGCTTGCCAGTTTGTGCCATAAAGAGGATGCAGCGAGGTTATTTATGACTAGTGTCTTTCCTCTGTATGACATTAATGGGGCTAATTGTTTCCACCTACTTAGTCTGCCTTTAATACGTTCTATCCAGTTTTTACATAAGTATTCGGGGCTGCCCAAAAAAACACCCAGGTACTTAAACCCGCCTTTCGTCCACATCAAACCTCCTGGCAGTGTTGGTGCACCAACACCCCAGTCCCCAATTAAAACAGCTTCACTTTTGACCCAATTAATTTTAGCAGAAGACAAAGACTCAAAATCCTTCAAGGTATCATACAGTATATCGACATTTTTTTGTGTGTTCACTAGTACTGCAAGATCATCCGCATAAGCTGTTAAAACAAGAGTGCTACTGGGGTGAGGCAAACTAAAACCAGAGAGTTGGCTTCTTAGCTTATGCAATAAAGGTTCAATGGCCAAACTGTACAGCATGCCTGACAATGAGCACCCTTGGCGAATTCCTCTGTGAACTTTAAAAGGGATGCATAAGCCACCATTAACTTTCAATACACTCTCAATAAAACCGAAGGCCTCCATCACTTTCCAAAATTTTCATGCTCCACTCTATCAAAGGCCTTCTCTTGATCCAAAAGAAGAAGACCTACCTTTAACCCCAACATTTTGGAGACATCTAGGACATTCCGAATTAAGTGTACATTATCTAGAATAGACCTGCCAGGCACACAGTACGACTGGTCAATGTGGATAACTTGCTCAATCACCTTAGTCAGTCTTGAGGCTAATGCTTTTGATAGCAACTTACAGTCAGTGCACAGCAGAGATATTGGGCGCCAGTTTTTTAGGCGGGTCAGGTCTCCCTTTTTAGGTAGCAGTGTCAGGACCGCTCTTCTGCAGCTCAGGGGAAGTCCCCCCCCCCCCCTTACGCTGTCCTGCAAGACTTCCAGCATGTCCTGACCAAATTCTGCCCAGAACGCTTTATAAAATTCCACAGGGAGACCGTCAATGCCTAGTGCACGCCCATTCTCCATCCCTTGAAGGGCTTTGTGGAGTTCTTCCAGTGTCAACTCCCCCGCCATATCTTCTGCGGTTTGCTCGGAGAGTTTGGGGAGCGTACTCAGAAAACTCTCTTCCAGCACAGGTGCCACCTACCTGTCACTATTAAATAGCTTTGAGTCTGCTCCCGAATTTCAGAAGGCTCTGTCACGAGATCCCCTGATTCTGTTCGTAAAGCATGTATAAACCTTTTCTGTCCATTCTTTTTCTCAAGACTGAAAAAGAACTTCGAGGGAGCATCCATTTCCTTTGCACTTTTAAAGCGCGATCGAACCAGCGCCCCCTGTACTGTAATGCCCAGCAGGTCATCCATTCTATTCTTTTTTCCTCTTAAGGTGTCAGCATGTCCTTGATGCCCTGTTGCTGCGTCATGTTAAAGTTCAGTCATTTCTATCTCGAGGTCTTTTAATGATCTAATAATATCCTTTGTGACGTTAAGAGTGTATTGTTGACAAAACACTTTTATTTGTGCTTTGGCTATATCCCACTATTGTTGCAGGGAACTAAAATACACCTTCTCAGATTTAAAAGAATTCCAGAAAAAGATAAAACACTCTTTAAAATGAGAATCTTCTAAAAGGGCAGTGTTAAAATGCCAGTAAGCGCTCTTTGATTTAATATTCCTCTTTTTTATAAAAACCTGGACCATATTGTGATCGGAAATGCACGTAGGAGCAATAAAAGCCTTCATAAAAACCGACAGCTGATGTTTAAAAGTATAAAATCGATCTAACCTTGCCATGCTAATTATTCTGTCCACCGAGTGGACCCAGGTATAGCCTCTCTGCTTATCATGTAACTGCCTCCATACATCACTTAGTTCATGAATCTCAGCTATTTCTCTTAACCGCTTACGGGAAGCTGAATGGGGTTCTATATGATTCCTATCCAAATCGTCCACTGTACAGTTAAAATCTCCACCCAATATTAAAAGTTTGTTTGTACAGCAGTTAGCAATAACATCATTTAATTTATCTAAAAACACCATTCTCTCAACCGTGTTGGTGGGGGCATAAACACAGATAAAAACTAAAACCTCTTTCTCATAAAAAGTCTCTATTTTTAAAAGCCTCCCTTTTACAACTTCTTCAATGTGATAAGAGACCGGAATAAAATGACATGCAAAGAGCAAGGCAACACCAGGACTAAGCGATGTAGCATGGCTTAAAAACACTAGCCCATTCCACTCTTTTAACCACTCAGCCTCATTACGAACATCACTATGCGTTTCTTGCAACATTACAAAATCAATATGTTTTTGACGTAGGAGTTCATATAGTTTCCCTCTTTTTACAGGGTCTCTAGCACCATTGATGTTAAAGCTAGCGACTTGGAACCCACTCATAAAAACAAAGTAAAGGTCAAGTGTCCAGATAAAAAAGGATAAGGCTCTTGTGGAACAAAACATCGCAAATCTTACGAGCTATCACCTGGAAATTCTTTGTTGACTCTAGTAATCAGTTTTTTCAGACGGAATGTCTCTTTGTATGTAAATGCTCCTTCCTTCCTAAGGAGCTTCACGTCGTGAATAAACTGTTTGTGATCTGGAAAATAAGTATCAATAGTCACGTTCTTCAGCCCTTTGGTCATCCCTGTTGTGGTTAGAGATACAAGACAGGAGCCGTGTGCCTTCATATCTGTTTCAGTCACTGTAACTGACTTTAGTGTATTCTCAGAGTCCGGTATTTGGACGGCGTCAGCAGAATCTTGGACAACCGTCTGGGAAACTGGTGTATTTTCTACCATGCCTTGTTCATCAGTTGTCACAGGTGCTTCTGCAGTGGGCAGTGCTGTGGCCACAAGGGGGTCAGTCACAGTGGGCTCCACTGTAGTTTGCCCCGGCTGTTCAGGGCCCCCAGGAGCGCTCTCCTGGCAGGCACGAGCAAGATGGCCAATTTTTCCACATTTAAAGCACTTTATATCAGTATCAGATGACACAAAGATGTTGTAATCAAAACCCTCAACCTTGAATTTAAAAACCAAGTTCAATTCCTCAACGCCCTCTTTTAGCACCATAAAAACCACCCTCCTAAAAGAAACCAAGTGTTTCAGCAGTGGGGATTTACAGCCAAGGGAGACCTTCTTAATAGGGGAGACCAAACGCCCATATCTACCAAGTTCACGGGCAATGGATTTGTTAGAGATAAACGGGGGGACGTTTGCTAACTTTATTTTTTTAGCAGGGGAACTGAGGGGTTGTGCCAGCTTCAATCAGTGCATTCGCTTTCGCAATGTCATTAAGAAAGATAACAATAGCGCTGTTCATTCTAGAAGCGGAGACAATATTTTCGTGTCCTACCACCTCTCCAACCGCCAAGCAGCATTCCTCAACACTCGCCGAAACCACCATACGCACACCGTGCCGGCGAGTTAAATAATCAAACACCGGCGTGCTTCGAGACGCCATGCTCCGGAGCACGCTTTACACACACACAAACACACACACTACCGCACACAGTAACTTTCGCACTCACTCGCTTACACCACAATGCAAACTTAAACTACGAAAAAGTACATAAAACCGCAAAAAAACCTGACACACTGCCAAGCGCTCTCACACGCTGCTAAGCTCTTCCTCGCCGCACATGTGCACAGAGAGAGAGAGAGAGAGAGAGAGAGAGAGTGAGGGAGAGAGAGAGAGAGAAATAGAGAGAGTGAGTGAGAGGGAGAGAGAGAGAGAAAGAGAGAGAGAGAGGGAGAAATAGAGAGAGAGAGAGAGAGAAATAATGAATTGAATTTTAACAACAACTTTATTAAGCCAAAATTCCTCGGTTAACAGTAGCAGTTAAGCAAAAAATAATAGAGAAAATAAAAACTATAACTCCAGAAAATTCAAACAATTAAGAGACTAAGACATGATGTGGTTCATAAAAAAATGTAACAAATGAGCAGAGCTCAGTTTAAAAAAACTGCAAAAAGCAGCTCCCCCTCGTCTACTGAGCATAAAATGTCCATAAAACCCCACAAGTTCTCAAACCTGTCCAAGTCTCTCATGATGGAGTAATATTTAAAATCAATTAAAATCCGGGTTTTTACCAATCTTTTAAAAACGGTTACAGCATCACTGTCACTGAGCCCCTCAACAATGCTCTTCCTGCTCACCCAGACAGCCATTTTAGCTGTCCCCAGAATAAAATTAAGCAGTTGGCACTGCGTTTTCCGCGATTGAGAGTATTTAAAACCCAAGATAAAAACCGGTTTAGTAAAAATAGCACTAAAACAATTAAAAACAAACTCTAAAAGCCGAAACAGCGGGTTCAGTCTGTGACACTCCATAAAACAATGAAAAACTGTCTCCCTCTCACCACAGCATGGACAGTCTTGAGACACCTCTGGGTTTAAGACAGAAATAAAAGCATTCACAGCCATTATACAGTGTACAACCCTCCACTGTAGGTCACCATAAGTCTTGGTTAACGGTGGTTTGTAAAACGCTCTCCAGGATGGTTTAAAACCATCATCTAAAACCAGTTTAGCACGCCATGGTGTGTCAACCCTGGAGCTGAGCTTGGATCTATTTAAAACCTTCACACATGTTTTATAAAAACGTTTCCCAGTGGTGTCATTTAAAAACAAAGTCTCAGTGTTTACAGATTGCACTGCTTGCCTCCCACAATCCCCATAGTCAGGTGTGAGAGTCAGATTTGGGAAGACATCTTCTTCCCCGTCACAGTTCTCTCCACAGTCAGTTTTCAGCAGGACACACTCTGCTTCTGTTAGTGCATTTTTCCACTTGTGGAGCAGCTGAGCTGTGACTCGCTCTGACCTGCAGCCCAGACGTTCAGCCACCGGTTCTACTCTGTCCAGGTCAGGCCCAGCAAGCTCCACCAGGGCCCCCAGTGTCATGAGCCTTTTCATGCACAGAAGTCTGTCCATAGATGGATTGGTGTGGCTTGTCACATCTAGGCGTGCCCCTTTAATCAAGGGCTCTTTCAGGAGCCAGTGCAGAGATGTTGTATCCTCTTGCTGTCTGATGATAAAAAAACTGAGTACTTTAAAAAGTCCACGATAAAAAGATGGCAGGTTTTGTAAAACCAGTCTTTTGGGGTTCATTAAAAACAAAGGCAGGTCCATGTCCAGGTTGACCCCCCTCCTGAGCAGAGCGCAGGCCAGTGGTCTCCATCTGGGGTGGTTTGGTCCAGAGAAAAGTCTTTGCAAGAACTGGAGACGGAAGGCTGCAATTCTGCTCGCCAGGTGAATCAGGCCTTGTCCTCCTTCATCCTTCGGCAAGAACAGCACACTCTGTGGAACCCAGTGCAGTTTGGTCCAGAAGAAGTTCACTAGAGCGGCCTGGATGCTGGACAGAAGGCCTGGAGGGGGGTCTAAACACACCAGCCTGTGCCAAAGGGAAGATGCTGCAAGATTATTACAGATTAAAACCCGTCCTCTGTAGGACAGGTGAGGTAAAAGCCAGGTCCACCTATTAAGGCGACCTTTAACCTTATCAAGCAGCCCTTCCCAATTTTTCTGTACTGTCTGCTCATCTCCTAAAAACACACCCAGATATTTAAAACCATTTCTTACCCAGCTCAGTCCCTGAGGTAAAGAAAGTGTCCCACCCAGCCACCTCCCCACCAACAATGCCTCACTTTTACCCCAGTTAACTCTTGCTGATGAAATCTGCCCAAACTCGTTAACTATGCAGACCAAGTTATTAATGTCTGATTGATTCTGTACAATTACAATAACATCATCAGCATATGCAGACACTAAAACATTACAGTCGGGTACATTAAAACCAGAGAGGGTATGTCTCAGTCTGTTTAAAAGAGGCTCTATAGCCAGGGAGTAGAGCATGCCTGACACACAGCAGCCTTGTCTTATACCCCTCTGAGCTTTAAAAGGAGAGCTCAAACCACCGTTAACCTTCAGTATACTCTCAGCGTCACAGTACAAAACCCTGATCATGGCAATAAGACCAGGGGGGAAACCAAAGGCCGCTAGAACCTTCCACAGATATTCATGTTCAACCCTATCAAATGCTTTTTCCTGATCCAGTGAAATCAGACCAGTCTCAAGACCCAATAGTCTTGAGACGTCCAAAACATCCCGAATTAAAGATATATTGTCAAAAATGGACCTGTTTGGAACACAGTAGGTCTGGTCAGAATGGACGACCCAACCAATAACCTCCCTCAGCCTGGCCGCCAGCACCTTAGAGAGCAGCTTATAGTCGCTACAGAGCAGTGAGACAGGTCTCCAGTTCTTAATGTCCTGTAAGTCCCCCTTCTTGGGTAGCAGGGTCAGGACAGCCCTCCTGCAGCTTGTCGGTAGCCTTCCCTTGGATAGGCTGTCGTTGAGGACTTCCAGCAAATCTTCGCCAATCACTGGCCAGAAAGATTTGTAAAACTCTGCTGGAAGTCCATCGATACCTGGCGCCTTACCACACTCCATGCCCTGCAGAGCACCGCTTAACTCCACTAGGGAGATTGGCCTATCAAGGCCCAGGGCAGAGTCCTCCGGGAGCTGTGGCAGACCCTCCAGGAAGACCGTCTCCAGCTCAAGCTGCTCTCTGTACTCGGTGCTGTACAGTGTGGTGTAAAACTGTACAGCACGCCGGTGAATCCCTGCGGGGTCTGTCAGTAGATCGCCAGACTCAGCCCGCAGGGCGTGCATACACCGGCTCTGACCATTCTTGCGCTCCAGGCTGAAGAAGAACTTGGAAGGAGCGTCCATCTGTGTTACCTTTTGGAAGCGTGACCTGACCAGAGCCCCTTGTGCTTTTAACCCAATCAGGTCTGCCAATGCAACTTTTTTTGTCTTGAGATCGTTAATATGCTCTCGATTTCCTGTGGAGTCTGATACATTTTGGAGCTCCACTATTTCCATCTCTAGACTTTTCATAGACCGGATTATGTCCTTTGTGACACTGTGAGTATACTGTTGACATAGCTGTGAAATCTGGACTTTACCAAAATCCCACCAGTGCTGTAAAGTACTAAAAGACGATTTAGTATTTTTAAACTCACTCCAAAAAAACATAAAAACCTCTCTAAAATTAACATCATCTAAAAGGGTTGTGTTAAAATGCCAGTATGCACTCATGGGTTTAATATTTCTCATACCCAGAGTGCATTGAACAAGACTGTGGTCAGAAAAAGCAACTGGTGAGATCTGGCAAGCCCTAAAAACATTAAGATGATGTTTAAAACAATAAAATCTATCTAGTCTGGCTAAGGATAAAAAATTACCTCTAGCATGTGCCCAGGTATACTGAATTTGTCCACCATGTAAAACTTTCCATACATCACAAAGCTCATGTTTCTTAAGGAGCTGAATCAGCCTCTTTCGTGATGCAGGATGTGGCTCAACATGATTCCTGTCTGTATTGGACTCAGTGCAGTTAAAATCACCCGCTAACATTACATAATCATCTCTACTGCACCCATCCAGTGTTTTACAAAGCGTATCTAAAAACAGCATCCTCTCAACCCCAGACACAGGAGCATAAATACATAAAAAAATATAAACACAATTTTCAAAGACAGCCCTAACTTTTAAAAGCCTTCCTGCTACCACCTCCTCAACCTCAACAGACTGAGGGGTCCATCGTCTAGAGAGCAGTAGACCCACGCCAGCAGATACAGAGCTTTTAGAACTAATAAAACACTGACCATCAAACTCTCTAGACCAGTCTGCAGAATTCTGCTCATCACTGTGCATCTCTTGTAAAAACATCACATCAATGTGTTTAAAATTAATTACCTCAAACAGCTGAGCTCTTTTCAAGGGATCCCGGGCTCCATTAATATTTAATGTTGCCACTTTAAACTCACACATGTTAAAAAGAGAGCTTAAAAACACAACAAACAGTGAATAGAGCAGAACTCTGCAGAAAGGTCTAGACGATGTCACTTTCATTCTGTATCTGTTCGCGTAGGTCAGTAAGCTTGACCTTGAGCCTGTACCACTCCTTTTCAGTGAACCCCTCATTCCCTAAACTATTCCTTAAAAACTGTACAGACTGGATAAAAGCGCGTTTATCAGGGAATCGTTCTTCCACTCGCACCCCTTTAACGTGTTTAGTGTTTGCTAAAAACTCTTTAATTTCCTGTAACGAGTAGACGGTGCGTGAGCCACAGGGCTGTGAACATGAGGAAATATTGGAGTCTGAGGATTCAGCGTCAGCAGCTTCCCCATCCTCCTGCGCAGTGCCGGACCGTGCGCTCCTCTTAGCGCCGCGGGGTTTTTTCGCCGGCACTTTCTTTCTCTTTGGGACGGGGGGTTTAAACAAGAGGCAAGCCGAGTCACTGAGCACAGTCCGCTCCCCCATGACATCGGCCGCCTCCGCGGTAACTCCCCCACCGTCACCAAGCACAACAGTACTCTGGGCATTACTAGTGTCGTCATCTAACACCTGCTCAGAGTCAATATTCATATCCACACTGTCCCCAGACCCATCGCTCTCCTTACCTCCGTCAGGTTCACCCCCCGCGGCTCCCTGCTCCCCGCCAGGCTCGGGCTGCGGCTCGGTTCCCTCGGCTCGCTCCTCTCCGGTGTCCTGGCTCGCCGTGCCGCCGGCCTCAGGGCGTGCAGGCGGGACGGCGAGCTTCTCGGGACACGCTCGCACGAGATGGCCCTCTCGCCCACAACCAAAGCACTTCATAGACTCCGTGGTGGCAAAAACGGTGTAATCAAAGTTGTCTATTTTAAACTTAAAAGAAACGTTGAGTTCGGCGGCGTTATCCTTCAGAATCATGAGAACATGACGTCTGAAGGATACGACGTGCCTAAGAAGCGGCGATTTACAACCGAGGGGAACTTTTTTAATGGGGGACATTACCTGTCCAAACCTAGACAGCTCGCGGGTCAGAACATCATCAGTTATAAACGGTGGTACATTAGAAATGGTCACTCGTTTAGAAGGGGTGACGAGTGGGAGAACTTTATAAAAGCTTTCATTGACAGTTATTCCCCGATCCACCACCTCAGTTACCTTATCCACATCAGTTAAAAACAGTACAACAGAGCCGTTCATCCTGGAGGCTGAGAGAATACTCTCACACCCCACAACTTCACCCACCGCCAAACTACACTCCTCTACAGACACCTTAGTACAGGTGGGCACCTTAATCGCGTGCCTCCGGCTCAAACGCTCATAATTACAGGTGTCTTTTTCCCGGGCCGCCATGGCGCCCAAACAAAGGAGACGCCAACCCCAACCCTTTAACCCCCCCAAACACCCTCCCTATACCCCTAAACCCAATAAGAAACTGAAATTGGCCTCTAAATTAAACAAAACTCAGTCTCGCAATCAAAGAATACTGAAAAAAGAAAGAAAAGAAAAAGAAACAAACACGCACAGACCAAACGACCTGCACGCCGCTCTCACACTCAGAAACGCTCCGCCCACTCAGAGAGAGAGAGAGAGAGAGAGAGAGAGAGAGAGAGAGAGAGAGAGAGAGACAGAGAGAGAGAGAGAGAGAGAGAG
>JAUZSU010130320.1:0-16850 GCA_034780255.1 Parotocinclus maculicauda
GTCACACACACACACACACACACACACACACACACACACACACACACACACACACACATGCACAAACTCACATACACACACTCCCTGAGGCATTCTCACATTGACAGATCTCTGCTTAACACCTTCATACATTGCAGATAACCTTTTTAGCGCTGACTAAACAGAGCCAGACCTGCTTTCCATAGTTCTACTCTGAACTCTGTGGATGGTTCGGGGGAAAAAGAGAAGACAAGGGCACTATAGATATGATCTCCCACTAGCTCACGTTTTGTTTATTTAGTCCTAAAGCAAAGTACAAAATCAACTTTTCATCATGTACTCTTTGCTAGTGTTTGTCCTCCCGCTCCTAGCATACACTAAGAAAAATGGTGCATAAAACCACTTGAATTACATTTTATATGGCAAATCTACCACACACACATAAATCTCCATAAGCTCTAAAAGGTTTTATTTATTGCACAGCATATGCATTATGTCTACTTATCACGTACCTCTATTAACATCAGCACAAATTGCAAAAATGAAAAATGATTTAAATCTGTAATTTTTCACTCCACATGTAAAGGCCCTTAAATGTGTTTGGCTTGGCTCGCAGTCGTCTATTAGAGTACCATTTAAAACTTTTGTTACAATATGAGTAGAGACCACAGTTTTTGCACGAAGACATGAATCTCTGTCCTGGATGGGTTTGTAGTGTAGAGAGAGCAGGCTGTTGTCCTCTTTTTGTGGACTTCTGTCCCCATGTTAAATGAACTCTAAAGGAATTTAGGAAAACGACTTTATCCAGAGCAAGTTACAATGGATGCAATCTTGCAATCCAAGCAACTGTGTGTTATATAAGGGATTTGCTTAGTGGTGCATTATCCAGCAGGATGTACACGTCCTCGGTGCCATCTTATAGCCAATGATGATCAGAAAATAAAACCTGACACATCTATTACTGCAATAAAACAGTGTGCATGAACAGAGGTAGTTGTCTTTCTAAACAGCTTCTTACCTGTATTTACAACCACATCATCCTGTCTCTGGCCTTACAAATTCAGTGTCCCTGGTTTGTCCCCCAACCTCAGATTCTGCCTGTGTGGAGTTTGCATGTCCTCCCCATGTCTAAGTGGGTTTACTCTGGGTGCCCCAGTTTCCTCCCACAGTTTAAAGACATGTATTAAATTAATTAATTACACTAAAGTAGCCTGATCTGTGCATGTATGACTAGTTCCAAAGTAACCTTGCGTATCGAAGTAACCTTGACATGATGTTAAATAGACCAAATAAACAAATTTTACATATAATTTCACCTTGTTTCCTTAACTGTAACAAACAAGTATTAAGACTGCAGAAGACATTTAAGCACTTACTTTGCTCAGAATGTTGGGCCACTGATGGGCTAATAGCACAATGAATTATGATTTATATGCCACCCCATAGAAATGATCGTTGGGAAAATAAATTTACATTTGGTAATTCACAGATCTACCAAAAACATCCAAGTAATTTTAGGTGAAGCGGCCTTGCTTAAACAGCCAACAGTGGCAACTTGGGAGTGCTAAGACTTGATCCCTGGAACTTCTTGTCAATAGACCAGTGCGTTAATGGTTGCACAACCACCATTTATTACACAAAATACTCTAATAACATAAAACAAACCAAAACATGCCTGGAATATTTTTCCAACATATATCTACAATGGGGTGGTTTTTGCCAGTATAATGGATTTTACAGGTAGGAATAAAGAAGTCGACCAGCCAAATGCAGCTGCCTCGGGACACACTCTGTCCAGTCTGTTGAGTCCTCCCTGGGCACAATGCCACAAAACAGCGAGGTGCCTTATGCACTGCCTGAATGGAATGTGAATTATGGTGGTCTGCATTTTTTGGCTATATCAGATGATAGAGTCGTGTGTCCACACTATAAAAATAAAGTGTGTGTGACACCACTGCTGCTTTCTCTCCAGACCACCTGTGGGACATTTTTCTGAGACTGGATAAGAGTATATTTTTTAAACCTCGGAGGGTTAAATATATCAGAAAATTGATATATCAAGGATTACTCTGGGGGGAAAGTGAAAGAAGAGTGGGAGCCTTAATGGAAAGTGTAAAAGTGTTCCCTTGAGTAATGGTGAAATAACAAATTAAAAATTTTTAATGGGGACATGGGAAGGGATAACATGAAACAAACTGGCAAGATGAAAACGGAAATCATTAACTGGATTCTATTTATCACACCAGAGCCCTGTAGAGATTACAGTGTTAACATTTTGTCTCTCAATGTCCTATTTGAAAATGCTGTAGTTTATGACTGCGCTAATGAACAATGTTACTTTTTGAACTTGGCCAAAACTTTTATTGAACCTTGACCTTAAGAGATGCTAGATGATAGATTATGTCCAGTGATATAATAACAGTTCCTGTTTCTAGCATAAAATCAAGTGTGTGGCTGAGCGAGCAACTCAGCAAATAAGGCATCTTCATTTTTGCCAGATTAGTTGGGGGCCAGTATTTAAAAAATGTATGTTTTTCTCGTACAGTTGTGTAAAAAATTTACTGAGAAATATGGGATCGAGGAAGAAGCAAAAGGGGATCCTGTAGATGTAAACAACTTGTCAACGATTTGGGCCAGAGAAAGATGTCAATATTTTCTTCTGAAGAACAGAGAGTGCACAGTCAAGCAAACTGCAGACTGCAGCCAATTACAGCTCCGGTGCTCCAGCTTAGCATGAATGTGCTATAATAGCAGATAACCAGTTATTGTGCCATTGTTGTCTAAGGAAGGCAAGAAAGGCAAGACTCCAGTGGGTAAACGAAAGCTCCACATATTGGATGACAGTGGAAAAGCATTGCTTTGTCAGATTAATTCAGATTTCTTTTGCACCATGCTTATCAACGAACCCTTCCTTTCAGGTGCCAACAGTTCAGGCTAGTCTAGGTGAAGAAATGGTGAGGGGAATGTTTTCTTATACCTGAGATGGACATATGAACAGTAGCACTTACCTAAGCATAGGGTCAACCAAGTTCATCCCTTTATTTAAGCTGTTTTCACTGTGGCAGATAGACACTTTCAGCAGGACACTGCATTATCACACCCAGTCACATAGAAAAATTATTTCACATATAAAAATTATAATGACTTGAATTCTGAGTCATAAAATTACCTTTTTCATTAAGTAATGGGCATCCAGCGCCACAAGGTGCAATTCTTCTTTTCAAGCGTTAAAACGCTTCACAGTAAGCTTTATGGAAAAGCCACACAAAATATGTTATACATAACAGTACATACATTTTATGCATCTATGAGTAATGGCATTTTAAGATATGTCTATATTTCTAGCCTTTGTTATGGTTTATGTTATGCTGTGTGCTATCATGGGACTGTGGTGGCCTAGCGGTGAAGGCACTGGACTCTGGGTTCAAATCCCACCTCTGCCAAGCTGCCACAGTTGGGTCCTTAAGCAAGACCCTTAACCCACCATTGCTTGAATTGTAAGACTCTATCTGTTGTAAGTTGCTCTGGATAAGAGCGTCTGCTAAATGCCGTAAATGTAAAGTAAATGTAAATATCCCTTAATCCAGTGTTTCTATTCGAAATGTTCTTTACATATTTTCTTATGTTTATTTGTTAAACTTTACTACTGTTTTTTTAGTTAGATAATAATAAAATGTCTTTAGTAATAAAAAGAAGAATGGTATTGAATCAGTGCTCTTTATATGCAAATATGCAGAGTTCTCTACTTTTGAACATAAAACAATATGACAATTATTATAATTTACTAATCCTTTCTTGTTAATTGCAGACTACAGACTACAGTGTTCTACAGTACCCGTCTCCTCTCTCTCAGAACAGCTGCTTCTGCAGGGTGGTTAAAGCGAAACTTGTGGCGTCCTTCTAATGTTATAACTGCACCTATCAAAGACATATGCCCAAGACAATCCACTAATCAAACACATATGTATATATATTCCACAGCACACCAGAAAAACAAATTAAAATCACAGAACCCAAATTGTATTATTTTACATTATACCTGAATAAAAGGTTTTTGATTTACCTTGTGCAAGTCTATAAGGCTCAGTAATCTCTTTGCCGTTAACCATGCAGACAATGTTTGGGAGAGGTCTGAGGGTCACCACCCCATTCCGGTTCTCAATTTCACAAAGTGAACCTTCCAGCAGGACTAAAGATTATAGAGCATCAGGTTACACATACAATGGTGGAGTTTATATTCAATTATATTTATATAAGCTCTATGAAATAACTTCATTCTCACACATTAAGTCGTTAAGTGGTTCCCAAAGTGGGGGCTCCAAGGCAAATTAATGAGGCACGTTTAAGATATATTATGTTTGTGAATTACAATGTTTAAAATAAATTCCAGGACAGTTGATGTCAGAGTGGGTTGAGTTTGGGTGGATGTTGCACAGCAGAAAAGGTTTGAGAACCACTGTGTTAAGTTGTATGAACTTAGATATGAAACTTACTTGACTCAGCAGCATGAGGATCCTTTTCATTTCCATTCTGAGGTCCAATTCCTGTGACCCCTTCCTGTAACAAGCAGTCATATGAGAGTAAATAAAAAAGATAAAATGCCAGCATATGGTATATTAGTGCTCAAATTATATAAACACACACACTGGTGATAACGCAGGTCAATTTGTTTACATTTACAGTAATTGAGTCAAGCATAATGTCAATCATATTTGACCATGACTTTAACCCTGAATTCTGCAGAATCTGGAAAGTGTTTTATATAAGTGAAAATAACCACCAGAGAGCCTGAGGAAAGCTACTTGAAATAATTGTCCTAAAGTCTGAGTGCGTTCCTTTCTTACGAGACACATTTTCTCTAACAAACAGACACTCACTCACCCATTCATGCACTCACACACATACATACATACAAAAGAGAAAAGATTTAGAGAAGGAAATGAACCTACTGCTGTAAACAGCTTTACCTGCCTTAAGGCATCTTAAAAGAGCTTTGCAGAGAAAGAAAGAAAGAAGAAGGAAGACAAACAAAGAAATAATATGAACAAGTATGCGTTATAAAATAGAAATCTGTAAAAATTAACAATTATTTTAAACACAGCTATCACGAAATGTAACTGCTATTAAGTTGCATTTATAATATCCAATCAATTGTATTGGCGGAATTAACTGTGTCATTATTGTTTGAGTGAATGTTTAAAAAAACATATTTTCTTTTATTAAACTGAGCGTCTCATCTTGTCCAGTAATGGGTTAGCTTTTTTAAATCTTTTTTTAAATTTAATTGCATTTAATTTCCATGTCACATTACCCCACATTTCAAGATCAATTCTCTGTCAGGAACATTTAGAAGTTTTTTTATAAAAAAGTAAACAATGTCTGAGACATTATGGAGGAATCCAGTTAATCAGTGCAGGCAGCACACTGCTAGCTACGTAATGAAAATGTATTGTTCCATATCTGAGAAAAGATAACAGATAATCACAGAAATCGCATTTACATCTACATTTACGTTATTTAGCAGACGCCCTTATCCAGAACGACTTTAATTAATTTAATTAATTTAATTAATACAGTCTTACAATCCAAGCAATTGTGGGTTAAGGGCCTTGCTCAGGGACCCAACTGTGGCAGCTTGGCAGAGATGTGTGTTTGCTGTGCAAAATCACAACAGTCCATGCTGTGGCTATGTTCTTGAAAACTCAGCAAGTTTAAATATTTTGGTATAAATGAATTACACTGAACTACTAATATTTAGTAGTATTTCAGCATCTCCAGTAACTCAATGCAAGAGAGAGTAGTTGGAAACAACAGTGCCTGTGAGCCTGGATTTACATATCAAATGGGGCTTGCAACATGAACGTCAGCAGGTGCTCCTGCAGTACAAATGGAAGTGAATTCCAAGTTAGGCAACATGTTTTGCTTAGTTTTACTAAATACTAGAAATTCTTTCACTCGTGTAATTTCAAAGTAATAGCATTAATATCAGTGACTACATAAATTAAAGAACAACTAAAGACTGATTACCCAGAGGTGGTAGATGGTGACTCCTGTGCTGAGCACATCTGTCTCCAGAGAGATAAGGTGAGGCATAATAGAATGGATCTGAACTCCTCCTCTGTCCTGGTTAATGTCGACATTGTACTGCTCCAGCACAGAGCGTTTATCCCGCCAACTCTCCGACCAGTCCTTAGTGAGCTGTTCCACCTGCATAGAGAACACCAGCAAAGCTAATGTGTCTGAGCGGTAAAGACAGACTACTACAACTTCTGAACTTCACAGGGAAAGCAGATGATGATTTCAGATTCAGTGTTTTGAGAAAAGATGCTTACCTTTAGTTCATTCTGCAGCACTATGTCTGAAATGCTGCTGTCTCTCTCATCACTCAGGGACGGACTTGGATTTCTCTGCTGAACACATAACATTTGTTATCTATCGTGTTGGGAGAATCCTGGGACAAGTTTAGAAGTTAAGTACCATGGAAAAGTTCAGCAGCATGCTCTTTAGTCGGTCAATCTCCTCACGAAGCTCCCTGATAAGTCTCACGTTGGGGTCCTGAACAGAAAATCCTGTTTATCTGCTGCTTCATCAGGCAAGGCTAATAATAAGAATAAAACACTACTCAGCAGTACACACCTGATTGACTCTTGGCTTATTAACAATGTTCTTAGCATGAGCTGCATAGCGGAGGGTGCTGAGAGTTTCGTTGTAGCTGCTACAAGAAGGCGAGATTGCTGCAGGGAATGCAGGAAAACAGTGAAAACATGTCCTAATATTATTTTCTTGTACCAAAAAAAAAAAAGAGTTAACACTGAATTTGTGTTTTACGTCATTTCATTTATTTGTTTGATCCTCAGGATTTTGATTCTATGGTCAGAAATGTAGACCTCATTTATTTATATAAAAGGTCAGATATTAATTTGATTATTTATTTATATGGTTTTTGGAATATGCTAAATTTCTTCTACTTGTTTTGTTAATAAAAAATTTTGTAATTAAATTAATCCTGGATTTGTTTCAAGTAGTCACATGGTAAAGAAAAAAACTCTGTATAGAAAAAAACGAATCGAGATGCATCGATAATCGTTGCCCTCGTGATCGTAATCGAACCGAATCGTGAGGTGCCTAGAGATTCCCACCCCTAGTAAGCGGAGTGTATAAATAAGGTGTACCTAATAAAGCGATCAGAGAAGGTTTTTCAGTAATTTCTTACATTTAGTGTGAGCCAAATGTCTGAGACCACTAGTGAAAATTATTTTATTTTACAGTCTTCTCAAGTGTAGCACACATATTCCATTACAAAACTTAAATAAATGCTTAGGTCTTCAAGCTTTAAGGTGTGTTGGGTTATTATCGTACCCCAGTATGAATCCTTCCAAGCCCACATTTTCAGTGTTTTCAGTTTTTTCTGACATTTGGAGATATACATATATACATATATATATATATATATATATATATATGACACTAACTCACTTGCAATCATGATGGTTTTGGAGTTTCCCCCTAGGCTGTCTTTAAGAAGCCAGGTTAGGACGGAGTCTCTGTAAGGAATGAAGCAGTGCTTTCGGCTGCTGTTGGACAGAGAGCTGAGCTGACTCCCGACTGTGCTGACCTCACCTTCACTTGCCATGCTGTTAATGCTCTGACTGCTACTAGACATCTGAGAGTTCTGGGCTAGAACAGGACACAGTCAGACAACAAATAGAGGAAACAAAAAGAAGCAATTCAAAAAATAATTCAAAATTTCATACCAAGGGCAGAAATGACAATTCCAAGCGTGACTAGAGACTTGTTGATGTTGGCCCCTTCAGTAATTCGATCACGGCAGTAGTTGGAGTCAGCTCTCTCACTGATAGAGAAAAAAGTAGACATACTGCAGCATGAATACTAAAGCAAGAGTGGTAATAGCCCAGTATTCTCACCAGGGGGCGATATAAACACTTGAAAACAAGGAAACGTTCACCAACCTGCCGGCCAGATCAACTAAGTTGATCTTGCTCACTATTTCAGAGGGAAGATTGTTCTCTAGAATAGCCTAAAACAAAACAATATCCTGTAAGTACAAATCGCAAAGTAAAATACAGCAAAAATTCTGTTCACACAGTTTGCGTCAATTACAATTGTCAACATTAACATGGTATTATTAAAATTATAACAGCACTAATTAAAAAAATAATAATCTAATCAGTTGAGCCAAAATGGTCTCCGGTTCAATTTGACCTATATTCTTTATACTATTTAAAGCACTAATAGCCTATAATGAACAGAATTGGTGAGGGTGGTAAACTATACTGGACACTTGTATATGCTTTGCTAATTTTTCAGAACAGTCTGTCGCACAAACACCCTAACGCAGTCTGCTCCATGGCATACAATTTAACAACATCCACATGCTTCTTCCTATAAAAGCACCTAATAAAATAAATAATTTGCAGTTAAACGGTTTCATTTTGTTAATTGCGATGCTGTGGCAGCCCTCTGTCAGAAAAGTCGCAATGACATGTTATAAAATAATGACATGATAAATAATAAATACAATAATAAATACATTCCGTTCAAGTTCATATTGTTCATATTCATATTGCTGTGTATTGTTGCTTTAATGGAAGATGGGATTTCTTATCTTGGGTCAAATTGGGCGAGCAAATAAGTGATTAATTGCAACTGATGCGCTAAAAATACTAAATATCGTATGACAAGTCTATTTTCTGTGTCTAAGCTCCAGATTAACCACCAGCACTAATGCCAGTGCTGACCGGGCCTCAGTCGACTGAAGTTTTGTGATTAAGACCTGGGTGTACTGGATGCTGAAGATGGCATGTGACCGGCTGCTGGCGTCATGATTGTGTGTGGCGGCTGTGATGCGGTTAGCAATGCCCACTTCCAGCAGCTCTGCAGCCTGTTTGTAATCCTCCACAATATGCTGAGAGAGACCTGGAAAGCAGCCATACAAAAACAATTCATGATATGATAATCACTCTTTAGTGATTTATGAATCAAATGTAGTCTCTTCCTAAAAACAGCCATGACTCATTTACATGACTGTAGCTTCATACTGTGACACAAATCTCAGACCCCTCAGTATTAGGGCATTATTTTATATAAAACCAAGTACATTCATCTGAGTGAAAAAGCAGGAAAACAAAGATTGAAGTGGTGTGTGTGTGTGTGTGTGTATTCCACTGGGCTGTTTAAAGCTACAGGAAAGTGAAATCACTTCCTTTGCTGTTCAGAGGCTCCTTGTGAGATACACAATGACTGGATGTTGGACATGAGACAAAAAGGATATGAGTGGGGCTATGTTTTAATGGTGTAAAAATATAAAGCAAATATAAACCAATCAATTATGCAGATGCAAAAACACGTTAACATGCTTTTAAAGATTTTATAACTGTTTCTAATCCTAAAACCTTTAACCCTATTTAAATGGTATGTGTTGGGTTAGATAAGTACAATGTTAATGAACAGATTGTGTTTTAGTGTTTTTTCCAAGTTTGTCTGAAGTATTATGTCCATATTATGTTTACCTTGCACATACGGCCCCTTTTCTGGATGCTCCCTCACACGTAGGGGTGCTGGCTTTTTCTGGTCAGCCCCTCTCAGCAGATCACGCACTCGCTCATTATAGATCTCTAAAAAACTGGAGGAAATTTTGACCTAATTACAAGAGTCTCCATTACAGAATAAAACTAGCCCACAATATGTCATACAAAGGAATTATATACACAGGAACTGGAGTTCATGCTTACCTTACTTCAACTCTGCAGTTACGTCCATCTTGAGAGTCTATATCAGACTGGAAAAGCCCCTAAAATAAAAAAGTAAAAGTACAAGTGAAGACCCTCTGCCCTGTCATGAAGGTATTTGTAGAAATATATTATGTATAATACATAAGGCTTACTTGACATATCCTAGGTGTCAGTCCATAAGAATCCTGCACAAACAAGACAAATACATCAAGTATGAATAAATACATATCTAAGCCACAGTGTTTATGCCAGGCATAGGTTAAAATACTGTACTCACTGGAGTGCCCATCATGGTGTAGGTCTTTCCTGAGCCTGTTTGTCCATAGGCAAACAGACAGACATTGTAGCCCCCAGCTGCCCCGGCCAGCACAGACATACCCAGGTCCTGAAACACCTGCAGTATGAGAGAATACTTGATGTACATTCTCACTAGCCATGCAGTCTAATAATATAGTGATACTGATAGCTCAACAGCAACAAATAAAAAAATATTAACATATACAGCTCAGTCCAGACAAACCTGAATTAAACACTAATCCTATCAAACAAGTTGTCAAACAATCAAACAATCATTTTACTCTAATTACATTACACTTTACACAACAGATGCATAATTAGTATAACATTTTCTTTACCCTCTGCACATTTGAAAAACCGTTACGAAAATTGTTATAAGGCAAAACAATTTCCATATACACATAACAATGCAGTCTCTGGTGCAGAAAGACATTAAACACATGAGGTATAAGTGTGAGCAGACTGAATGCTCAGCAAAGTTTGGCTTTGACACTCCTTGTGAATCACAAGATGATAAGGAGGACAGGTATTAGCGCTCAGGTAAACTACATGCAAAAAATGTGCATGGATTAGGGACAGTTACAGATTTGAGAATTAGATTCCATTGGTCGTGGAAAGCAGAGAAGAACTGCGTCGTCACAAACTTAGTCATCAGATTAAAATGTGCTCTTTTGTCACAGCTTCTCATATTGTTTGCATTATAATTTACAAGGATTCAAAAGTTAACCTACTTCAAATTAATTTGGGTGCAGAGAGTAACTATTATGAAAGTATGACAAACTAGGCCTCAATCAAAGAACAATGAGATTAGCTGATCATGTCAAGTAATGTCCAGTTTCAAGGGAGGGCAGAGGGATGCTGTGATCAGCAGATCTAATAAAATACCTTCTCAATACAATGAATTTCTCTAAATACTATACATATGAGAATCTTAAAGTGAAAATCTTAATCCAAACAGTTCAAATTTGAACAATCACAAATAAGTACCAAATAATGTGCTGTAATACATCACTACATAATCTGTTATTTGAACAATAAATTGACTCATAATCTCTAAAACGGATTAAAAAAAATAAAAGAAAAAACTAAATAGTAACAAATGTAAGAATGACCTTAGTGTTGTGATTTCACTGTTAGACACCTATTAGTATTTGCCAAATAACTAATTCAGATTATGGTGTAATTATGTTATTTGCATATAAAAATTGGCAGTGGAAAACCTAAATATTTTAATTTACCAACAACAAATAATATTGAACTGATATTTGAAGTGAGACATAAGCTCTAACGTACAGACTGGCAGATCACTGTATGCTTCAACTAACTGAACACCAAGTAGCAGACAAAGACAGAAAGCAGATGAAGGAACAGAGACCAGAGAGGAAAGAGAGACACATTTAGAGGGGGTTGGTAAGAGCATATGGAGGTTCTGAACATAACATTTTCAAGGTTGCCAGGTCCAGCAAAATTAACTCAAAGTTAATAAAATTCCCTTATCATTTTAACACTTCAGTTAAGAGCAGCTATATTAAAAGCAAGCATTAACTAATGTGTTAGTTGTGTTTTTCTTGATTCTTGTCTATTTTGTCACTCATCACTGACTGTAATGTACATGCAAGTACCAGCCATACAATGAACCTCCTCTGGTATGCAGATCATAATAACTATGGTATAACTATTAAGGTATAATATATATATTTTTTTAATTGTATATATTTTTCCAACAATGGTAGTTTCAAGTCTTATAAGTCACACACATTGTACTTTTCAAATACATTGCTCACAAAAATTAGGGGACATTTTAAAATGGATATAAAGTCCCACAAGAACTGCTAGTTAATCTGATCCTGTACATGTCCCTTCACTTTCAGTGTGTTTGGAAGTCTTGGGTGATCATACACACTCATCCAGTTTGATAGGGTTCTGTTCATCCCCATGAAGATATCACTCGCTACTCAATCCCAATAATTGAGTTTGCATCTCATCTGCATATTCAAACAACATTCTTTAACTTTTAAGTTGCTATTTAACTAAATAAAATTACATGCTCAATATTCATTTTGAAGTATCGCCTAATTTTTTGACCAGTTTATCTTTACTGAGCAGCCCCCTTCTAATTTTGCTTTGATTAAATGCTATATTAAGTATTGTCTCAGTCTTGTTTTAGCCTCATCTCAGCCATAGTCAAATTAAATTGCATATCAAAAACGTTACAGTAATAATGTAAACTACTAATGAAGTCATAGGCACTCTCTGTCAGACTTTTGGCTGTCATAAGCATAAGCATAACTCAGAATTAAGCGTGTCATCCAAAAGATGACTAATAAACGTTTGCCTCATAAAATCCGCCACTGTGGTACATTATGAGAGTAGCCCAAAACCTGTGACTGAATTTTTAAAATAGCCCAACTGTACAGGAAAAAAAGAAGACCTGGCAACTCTGAAGTTGGTCCATATGTTTTCCTTCTCACTTTCCTCACTGACACAGCAGCTGCAGAGCTCTTCACTCACACAACCAGGTTGGCTCAAACATACATCACACATGCACATACGCACACACGGACACACGCCCATATTCACAAACACACATGCTCGCACACAGACACACCTTAGCCTAACTGGTGTTTTCAATGACACTAAACAGATACATTTTTGTACCAGTGAAGTTAAATTCAAAAAGACCTCCATAGGCAGGCATTGCCTATTGTTCACAATCCATTCTGTGAAACTGTACGTTATGCAATCTGTACTACATGGGATACTGTAGCCTAAAGGTACTGACTAAATAGACAAGATACTGTAGTGTTTTACATGCAATTGTTTTCTTTTGTATCAACATTGACCAACATATAATGATTTATTTTTTATAAATTAACATGGGTAAATAATCATTTACACTTGCACACACACACAATCATTGAATTTTGTGACAATGCCATGTATTTTCTGTCGTATTTACAAGGCAATCAGGTTTTTTAGAAGAGAGCAGAGAACGACTAAAAATCTGTGACAAGTGGTAAACTCTGGTGGCCCCTTATTTCTGTGGTGTGCTACATTCCAAAGACACTACTTCTTGCTCTGTTTGTTTCTTCTGGCAGCTTAAGGGTGTACTCACACTAGCCAATCTAATCTTTGACCCCCGAAGTGTGTTTTTTATGCTAGTGTGATCATTCTGTACTGCGCGAGAGCATGGTATACTGCAGCATTCAATCATGCTCAGGTACAGTACAATGCAACTGGGCACAGAGTGTGAGAATGCCCTAATTCTCAAATAGAACCTAATTTGCAACTGTCCAACTGTAGTCCATGCACACATGCATCATTTGAATACCCTGACACAAAGCTAATAGACCCTGACCGAAGCACATAAGATTTAGAGTGTCTATTGCACAATAGTGTAATAGAATTAATCAGACCAACTAATCTTAAACTTCCATTACAATTAATTACTAGTTTCCAATAAAAACAATTTGCTAAAAGAGATAAATCAGTTACCAAACAAAAGTCAATCCAAAGCCATTCTACTGCAATGCAAGTCTGAATGTAAGATGAATAAATTGGATTCTTGTAGTCCAGCAGCTTTGAGTCCCTCAGTGGACAGTCTGGATGAGGGCTACTTGCCACACAATCTGCAGAAAGAGAGGGCCAAGAGCAGCTTCACACAAAGTGCAGGCTGGCACTCCTATCTTTTTTTCCACTTAATTAGCCAGAGCTTCTAGGGTAATTAGATTAGGGTATCTATGCTCCAAGAAATAAATAAGGAACTTGTTAAGAGTGATGGTGGTCTTGAATAACAAAAAACTGAACTTGGTTGAATTCAGCAAATACAGTACTTCTGTGCTTCAGTTCCCTGAAGGGTTAAAGAATTATAGAGAAGGAGAGGACTTAAATATCATAGCTGTTCTGTCCTATAACTCTGTTTAAATATCTGGATTACAAACATTTGGCCAGTGGGAACCTATTTCAATAATTTTCCTATGTGGAAATCCCTAACTGTTTTGTTTATATTCACAAATCCCACCTGCTTTCAATCAGAGTAATATTGTGGTGCAGGGGGCTTTCTGACTGCTTCTGTCTGCCTGTTACATGTGGCTTGAGTAGGGCTTCATCTCTTAAAGGAACAAGGTCTCTTTCATCATGTCTACCACAGCATGTGTACACATGCTTTCAAGGAGTCTCACAGCAGTTTCTCCTCAACCTAGACTCTACAGTAAAAAATATACAACCATTATTTTATCATTCACTACTGAATAAAGCAAATCTGGAGTGTTTCGGTAGAGGTCAGAAGCCATTCAGAATGTAAGAATAATTCATTACAACAGGTTAGTGCTTTGGATAGTGAGACCAGGGATTATAATACCTTATATTGTACATTGCAGCTGAAAACTGGGGATCAGATAGTGGGAAATTATTGATGCTTTGATTAACTGGTCAGTCATCAGTGTGACTGACCACGTCTTGTCATCAGCCGATGAGTCTCATATTACCCATCCTGTGCCACACTTGCACTCCATTTGAAAGTGCCAAAACACAGCTACACATGAAAAACACACTGCTTTTAATAACTTTAATTCACAATTTAATTCTGTTTTAAAAACAGTTCCAGCTTTAAACTGTGTGTGTTTCTTATGCAGACCAGTTCTGACACGCTGGATGTGTTTGATTTCAGTTGTGTTCCAAAGTGCACTAAAGAGTTTCTTCCTATATAGTGCAGTACTACTGAGGGAGCAGTGATATGATGTTATTTAGGTTACAGCCATGTTTTAGCGTTCTAGATCTTCACAGTAAATAAGTGCTGTTTGCAGTATGCATGACAAAAGTGAGCAGCAGGGAACTCAAAACAATAAAATAATAAGACATTCTTCAGCAGAATCACCTCACTGAGCAGAGGCAAACAACTCAGAAGCTGCGTTTATTTTTTTTTTAAATGGCAGTTTCCATTAATAGAAAAGGTTAACAAAATTGATAAACTGTCATGTATAATTCTTCCTAAAAATCGGAATTAGCCAGACATAGGTTTTGAAAACCAGAATCGGCCAAGAATATTGCAATCGGTGCATCTCTAATAAAAACATGAACTTATTGTTTATTATCACTAATTAAACATTACTTATACCAACATTATAAGTAATGTTTAAGTGATGTCGGTACAGAAAATCTTGTTCTGTATTTGCCCATAAATGTGGTAGGTAGAGATTATCCTAAAAAACATTTGATTTGGCCTGTGCTGCATTGTAACAGCAGTCTCCATTGTGCAACTGAGTGCTATTCATTTATGACCATAAGGTTCACTCACTGATCAGCCTATGAGAAACAAAGCATAAACTGAAGTTCACTCAGGTTTCAGTGGTGTGTTCCATGATTCAAATCAACACTGAGGCATCACAATACCAGAACACACCCCCAGAAAGTCTAAACAGTACCATCAACAGGAAGCCTTATACCGTGTGTTTGCGTATGTGTTCCTGAAGGAAATTGATCTTTAAACAATAGATCCCAGACGCAGCCTTAGATAACTTTATTTTTCTTGCCCTAAGCTTAAAAACATAACCGTCTGGCATTGTGAAAGGAAATTAGTATATTATTAGCCTGTGTTTTTGGGGGAGAAGTAGAAAACCAATCATTTAGTCCAGTCACAAAATAGAGAAAACTGATTAGATATATTAGATATCAAAGAAAGGTGCGTTCAAAAGTGGGTCAGATATCTAAAAAACACCATGAAGTTATGCAAGAACATAACACAGAAAGCAGAAGCAGTGTTCATGTGCCTTGGCAAAGCAACTTAAGTACTAGGGATTGGTAAGACATATGGATCCAGTACTGGGCATCTACAGCAGGGCAGACATAGCTGATAATAAATCAGAAGAGTATTATTACATCCAATTTACTAACATTATGTGCTGTAATTACATCTAATGGCTTGAAACACAGAGCCAATAATCCATGAGGATAAGCTTATCAAGGTTGCAAACAAAAACCTTTAATATACAGTAATGGTCAAAAGTCTGAGACCACTAGTTGAAATGATTGTTTGAATATTTGTGGAAAAAGTTTCATACTGCAGTAAGATAATGACTCAAATCTTTGCAATAACTACTTGACAACCAGGAAATAACACAAATCAGAGTGTTGACTGTCATGTATTTTCGTCCACAGACACTAGACTATACGACCAGAGTATTTATGGGGGCACCTGAAAACAGAGAATACCAATAATTGTGGAGTACATGGCAGCTCGAGTGCACCCTGTCATGGCAGCAAAATGGGGAATATAACTAATAACTAATACTAAAGAATTCTGAAAGTTTCAAATTAATAAGCTGATTATGTGATTTGGAATTAGAAAAATGATCAATAAAAATGCAATTCTACATCAAATATGTCAATATTCTGCAAGGATAAGAAAACCACTGGATGTACTTCATTTGACTATTTTTAATTTCCCACAAAAAGAAGGACACACTTGTTCTAATAATTTTTTTAATATACACTCATCATAAAAAGTCTGAAAGGCACCAACAGGATTAAGACCCAGAACACTGCGGTAGCGTATTAGTGTCCTAAAATGTTAGTATATTTTGCAATAGTATTTGAACAATAATAATCCACCATCCCCCCATGTGTCCATTTACACATGAATTCTGCACAGATTAGATTAACGAAGACACCAGTGATATGAGGAGAAAAGAGCAGTGGATAGGAAAACCCTCCTGTTAAATGGTTTGAACCCTGGACATGTCCAAGATTGTTTGTTTGTTTATTGGGCTTCTTTAACGTCGCTATCGGCATCAGTGGCCATGTAAGCGACACACACAAGGTTAT